>VKOC01026351.1:0-21493 GCA_009364415.1 Spea multiplicata
AACAAAAAAAATTTCCGTTTGCATGTCTGATGCAGTTTGATCAATGAAATTAAAAAATCATCACTCAAAAAAAAAAAAGCATGTGCGCGGTGAAGGAAACGGTGCAGCTGTATAGATAAATATCTCCATCCTTGAAGCCCTAGCCCTTTAGACTGGTGTAATAAAAATTGCATGCTCTGCACACCAAGTCAAAGGGCCGCGGCTAGTGACAAATAAAAATAAAAGGGCTTAGAGGGGTCCAGGGTGCCAAGTGCAAAACTGAAAAGGTTACAATTACCTCCCATGTCCTGCACCCAGACTCGGACCATAGACTGGAGCCACCTAGCAATCTCTGGCCTTCCATGTAACTCCGCCTCAAAGGACAAGCCTTACCACCTTCACATGCACTCTCTCGACCTTGACATTTCTAGTCTGATTAATTCAAGATCCTCTATCCTAACTGGGCTCACAGCAGCAGGCACCTGTGTTTACAGCTGGTGGGCTATTATGAGAGAGCACGCATTATGATGTAAAGTGGGTGTGGCTTTACCAAACCCTTATATGGTTACCTGCTAAGCTTTATGATGTAAAGTGGGTGTGGCTCTAACGTGCCTTACCTGGAGAAATAAAATATTTATTTTAACCCATTGTTGTCCAGTTAATGTCCTATATGGTGAATGCAGTTCTCCTGAGCTCTGTACTGCCCTAGGACTATATAAAAACCCACAGATACATTGCATAATCAACTATTCAAAGCTCCAGCTTTTCTATGTGGTTTTTTTTATCATAACAGCAGAGCAAAAACATTTAGATTAAATCATAAATACATTTTAGATTCATACTTGCCGTTTAGTTTACTGTGTGTGTTTGTAACAAAACCTTTATATTTTATTGGCATGAATAGTGCCAATGAAACATTAATCTTGCATGCCACAACTTACTTACTTATGAGTAAAACCCATATTCTATAACCTCCATACATATCGATAAAGATATGTAAAGACATGCTTGGTTAACCTCTGTGAATGTGCTGCTCTAACCAAAGCCTATAAATGCCTTGTGTTTTGCATAACAATTGTAAATTACACGCATTTAGTGTCCAGCTCTGAGACTATTAATTACCTGCCATAGCTACCAACAGTCCAGAAGTTCCTATGCAGGACCTGACAACGGGGCTTTTAGCCTGGATGCCAGCTGTGCTGCAAATTATCCTGTTTGTTGGCAGTGTTGGTGTTTTATTAAGGCAGAACCCGTCAGGTATCTGTGACCCTGAGAATGTGTCCTTTACCTTGAGATTAAATCTTAATAGTTCCAGATTATGACCACTTTATTATATTAACCCTTCTGTGGTCTACAACACCCATCCAGCTCAGCTAATCACAATTTACATTCTTCCTTGTGCCATATTTTTCATTTTTTATAATCTGTGTCTTTGTATGTATCATGAATTTTGGTTTCACTTTGTTTGTACTGTGTGCTATATTTTATTGAAGAAAAGTCCTTTAATGTTCTTCACGGATGTAGCCTCCACTTTTAAATGAAATTGTTCGCAGTAGATCTATGGTCCTCACAAACCTACCAAAACTGTGTAGCCAGGGCTGGATTTCAATTAGAGGAACATCTCTGTGGGAACAAAATATTAGTTTTTTTTGTCATTTTAATCTCTAGCTTTACGGATTACACTAACCACTTGCCTTTAGGAGGAGAGCCATGTTTTCTCATATGGCACTCTCTCAGACAGTTCCCAACCTACCTTCCCTTTTAAGTTGTTTTAATGCAATTAGGGTTAACCTCTTTAAAGCTATGGTGTTGAAGGGTTAAATCTTCCAGGTCCATATCCAGTCACCAAACATGCCAGGAGAGCTTTCTGTTGCCCATTGTAAAATCAATTACCCAAGCAACTCGTCCAAGCAGAGCAGCTTTAAACAGTCAATGCATGATTTGCTTTGGAAGCCATTGGGCATCAGACATGCGGATAGCAGTTCACCCGAATGGTGTATCGACTCTTGAGTATACAAAGGGTTTGAGTGGAGACCCCCAAAATGTTAATCAGAGACAGAATGACCATTACTATAACCTCTCATCACCCTGGCTGCTGGTTTCAGTAGGACAAGTCCCAACCACTCTAACCCTGACTGCATAAGCACATTGACTTACTTGATGCTATATAGAAGAACATTTTGCAGCCCTTGGTCACAAATAACCCAGAAATCAATCCCTGCAGATCCCACTGAATCCGGATTTAGTGTCTAAATTTTCTTCTTCTATATGTATTTTTACATATAACATTAGGGATTACAGAAGCAGAAGCACTGTATATGGCAAAAACCATAGATCACACAGCTTTCTTATTCACAGAAAATCCCATAATCATCTATTTTGTAAAATTTAGTTATCTAAAGCATCAGCCCTGGCATGTGAAGTTTATGCAATATGTATTTCGGTTGTATGGATATCAAAATGCCAAAATCTATTACACATAACAACACCAAGTGAATATTATAATATTATGTATAATTTGAGTGCTAAAAGTGTTGCAATCAGCAGAAACACTCCATTGTTCCGCCCGAATACCGAACATACAAACATGGCAGTGGCAAAACGTGGACGAAGACACACAACACGAAGAATCTTCGTGTTCGTCTCCGTCTACTAATCTCCCTGGTCCCTTCCCCATCTAGCCTACCTTATTTACGCAGCATTGCAGGGGTTGATGAAAGCGGAAATCCATAGATTCGCGGTCAGGGCTTAAGGGGCCGTGTGAACGACTCAGGGTTGCCTGCAGGGTCCTCCTCTGGCATCAACCAATTTTAGAGGTTCAATGACCTGTTTAGAGGTTAAACAGGTATTTGTGTGTGTAGACATTAGAATTTCTTCTTTATCTTTTTCATATTTCCCTGTGGTTATCCATGTATGAGTTCAGGTTGTGATAGATGCTAGAAAACTATAGTAAAAATGATATTTTACCCTTTGGGATCTCTTGGGGCCACTCCACGTATAAAGGAGAGTCCAGACTGGGACCTCCTTGCTGTCTTGTGCCTACCATACCAACCATACGCCACTCATGAGGCCAAAATGTATGTCTACTGTTTGTGCAGGGAAAATTTCCCTCACATTTTGGGGGCTACCCTTTGGACTACCCTTTGTAGATTTTTCCTCTGTAATGTCACAAGAGAGCTCAAACTTGAGATGTTGCCAAACGGGGAGGCACCTCAAGACAGCCTATGAACCAGCTCTTCGTTCTTGGTTGAGGTATGCCAATTTGTTTTGCTTGTTATAAATATAGCTGGGAACACTCTGGGTTTGACCTGGACTCTCTGAGTAACAAGCTGAGTAATAATCCTGTGTTGCTGGCTTAGATCTGCATAGTGACATCTAAAATGAACACATCTAGCTTGTCTCAGTTTTAGACTCTTGACAGTCAAGTTTTTGTGGTCTGTGTAGACTATGAAGCGCTGGTGGGCATCATCAAGATACCCGTCCCATCAAGATGCGTCTAAGTGGCCCGGTGTGATCCTTCTTCCTGTCTCCTCATACCGGTTCAAAATAGTTTAGAAAGGGCCCTTCCGACCTGGACCACATTAGTCCAGGTTGGAAGGGCCCTTCCTAAACTATTATGAACTGGCACGGGGAGGCAGGAGCGTATCAGGGGTCACGTGACATCACATGTGTGTGAGCATGCATGTGTAAATGGGAGAAATGCAGTATGTGTTAGAATGAATGTGTACGTGTGTGTTAGTGAGTATAAGTGTGTGTAATTTGTGTAAGTGTGTTTACATATGTGTAGCAGAGTATATGTTGGAAAGGGGGCAAGGGGCAAAGAAGGCACAAACAAGTTGTGAAGTTGGGGGCCCCAAGGCAATTTTCGCACCAGGGCCCTGTGGTTTCTAGTTATGCCCCTGGTCTATTCACTAAATTGAGTGGTCACTTGTTAAGGAATAACTTCATTAAAGGAAAAAAAATACTTGCATATACACCAACATATGAGTCGTTTGCAAGTGCATGCAACTTTATACTGTGCAAGCTGTAGACAAGGACTTGCAGCTTGGAAAATAGCCTGTGGAAAAATAAAAGACACGCACACCAACCATAATCTGTACAGAGGTTAGCAATATGATGGTGCAAAATAGATACATTAACATAATACTCTTCTCCAGGGATTTAGTCTGGCCTAGGCTGACTAAATGTGAAGACTCAGGCTTAGGGCAGCAGGTCCAAGGGACAGCAGTCCCACTGCCGCACAATGAGGGGGCAAATCACTCTCTTGGGCAATGTGCCCCGCTTTTGTGTTGTTTCTCAATCTCTGATCTCCTCAACTGATCTATTGAACTCAGCACAGCCTTCATAGGATGCATTACGAGGCGCAGAGCGGCATAGAACTGGAAATGATGTTCTCCAAGCAGATAGAACAATAAATTAATATTTTACACAAATAAACCAGGATAAAGTGACAACTTTAAGAATATATTGACAGTATTCATGTTTACACATTTTGTTTATTTTAAACCCAATAGCTTATATTTCAATTATTTGTTCACTTTAATATAATCCACTGGCAAAACAAAAAAAGTATAAGATAATAAATGTGAAAAGATGTATATAACTGTATAGAGTTACGTCAATATTTAAGGCTAGGTATGCAAAATCAGTTTCCCAAAGTGCATTGAATATGGATTTAGCAAGACCTGTTTTCTTTATTTATTATATGACATGTATACAATCCCAAAGGCTGTATTGTATTTAATTACCTGAAAGTTTTCAAGGTATTTCTAAGAATTAAATCCTACATCAGTTTACCTTTAAACCTTAATTAAAGCTTTTTTTGCATATGAAACATAATGCATTTATGTGATAAGTAAATTTATACTTTTAATGTACTCTGATTCTGCTGCAAATATAGTATATAAAAAGTTTAACACGTAAAAAAATGTTCTCTTCCTCTCTTTTTGTTTGTATTATATATAACAATATATTTGATAAATTGAATAAAATATTGATATAAAAAATATATAGGGTGCCATTAGCTGTCTAATGACCAAAGGTGAAAAACACATAAAGACAAATTCTGAAGTCCATAGCATGCCATCTACAGTTGCTGCAAATTCAACTCACGAACTGCAATAAGGGTAAATAGGCTATGCTATCGGGCACAGGTCAAGCCCACCAGGCAAATACCTGTTTTTCCACATGGCCAGTCCTTTCCTGGCTGCAGCAGAAAACTCTCTCCTCAATTCAAAATGGCCAACAACTGGTCAGGACCCCTTTGAAACACATGGAAGCACCAATCCCACACGCGCACAGAGGGTTTGTTTGCTAGAGCTGGCTGGAAGTCAGTACCTTGTATGTGCATTGTTGTGTTTGGCAAAATGCATCTCCTGGCAAATTCTGTGCATCATAAAATATGAAAATGTTAATTTTTCTGTCAGTTTGGATATCCGGTAGAAATGTAGATATTCAAGTAATCAAGATGCTAGAATATTACCATACCTAAGAACTCTCCCTCTTCTAGGATGGAGCTTGATGAGCATAGGCGCAGGGAAGAATCCACTGACCAGCTCCACTTACTTTCTTATTTCTTTCCAAATATTTGTAATTATATTTAGAGAAAGCGAGAACATAGACATAATAAAGTACAATACATCCCTAACATAAAATACATTGCAAATATTGGACTGACAACTTAAATTGGTCCTGGCACCATTCAGGCACTGGAAGCTGGGATACAATTTTAACCCTGGCTTCATCCACAATTCTATCTGCCTTGCTTAACCTACTGAATGATATATGAAAGGTACCCTAAGGCACTCATATGCACTTGAGTATTACTAGCTAAATGTATACAGAGATTCGTGTACTGTACATTTGGAATGCTTCTCTGCTCAACATCTCAGTTTAACCAGGCGCCTCTCTCGCGCCTCTCTCGCGCAGCAGTAAGCATACTTGGGAATTTCTGTCTCAAGCTACCTGGAACCCTTCCTTTTCAGGAGGCATGGCTATTTGCATATGTGGGAGGGGCTAACCATACAAGGGGCAGGACCCATCATCTATAAGGGTGCTCACACTTAACATATAGGTCTTTATTTTACAGTTTAAAGATTGTGTATTATAGTAACAAATGCATACTTTAATATCCACTCTTCGTTGGAGAGGCTTTAAGAGACACAAGAGGATCACTGAAGGGGATTGGTTGTTGCATCTTGTTGCTCACTTTAGAGTAATTCACTAAATTTGAGTAACACAATATTGCATTAAAAATCTCAATGTAAAGGAATAACTAGTCCTTGAACATGGTTTCTTAGGAGTTGTCCACGGTAAAAAAGCTTTCTACTGAGTTGGGCAACTTGTAGAAGATCAGAAGAACTTAAGACTCTCTGGCATCTATTGCATCCTCGCACCCTGCAAGTCTCTATACAGGTCCAATGGCAGCTTCTCCCAAACTAAACTCCAAGAACAGCCGCTTTGTCTCATCTAAACTATATTCCATTGTACAGTGCTGCAGAATATGTGGCATATAAATCAATAAATATTGCTAATACTGCTACGGTGAAATAAAATGTTTCATTTTTGCATGCTGGCCATAAAAAAAGTGAATTACATTGAGTAGTAAAAAATAGTTTTAAAATTGCTGATTTTTTTCAAATGTTTGGAAAACAAACACAAATACAATGCAGAATACATTTAAACTTGTTTTTGATATAAAGTTATTAATGTCATATCGTAACATGATGCTTCTCAAAGCCTATTCTGTGTTATTTATCCACAAATCAACACTTTATGAAAGTGCTGAATTCTATCAACCTCTTCAGATTCCACTGAATGAGAAACTGTTTTTTTGAAACAATTATGTTTGATTATCATTATTCCTTTCAATAGTTCTCTTCTGCTGCAATCCAAAAGCTGATATCATATACATCTGTTGGAAGTGTGCTTGCGGTAGTCTGTAACAGCAGCATTTAACCTGCCCGCAGGTAACTTTAAGACAACCTGTGTGAATAAAAAGAACTGTATTAATGTCACATATATTTCCATGTACATACATTTGATTTTTGGCAATGGCCTATAAAGGTTGGAATAAGTCTATAATAATAATTATATAAATTTTATTGTATTCATGGTGGGGATTAATGTCACTTTAATGATTTGCCTAATTAATGCCCTCCTCACCTGTTGTCAAATAGTTACGTTACATACTACTTTTTGCATGTCCTGTCCACCCATTGTACAGCGCTACGGAATTTGATGGCGCTATATAAAATAAATAATAATTTACCCAAATTAATACTTTGCACACTTGAAATGAATAGCTTTGCATTTATCTATATTAAATCGTGTTTACCTTTTTACTGCTCGGTTCTAGAATTTGACCCAATCCTCTTGCAGAGAAATAACGTTTAGTTTAGAATATAATACCTTACCTACTTTTGTGTCCGCTACAAACACAGGGATGAATTTTGAATGTTTATCCTCTTGCAAAGCATTAACACATGTGGCTAACAAGATAGTTTGCATATGTGTCTTTTTCAGCTTAAATATTGTGGTTATTTGGCATAACTCTGGTTACTAAGCTCTGACATTATTTACCTTTAGGCCAAATGGGTTTCTTCCATTTTTACCGTGAAATCGTTATCCATGGTGTTCACTTCCGTTGCTTTCTTTTTTTGCCCGTGTACTTTTCTCCAGTGACTTTTAAAATAAGGAAAGTGTCAGAGGCTTCATGTATTCCAGTGTAAAGTAAACATACAAATAAATATTTAATGGGAAAGTCATGTCTACTTTTTCATTTTTCTTTTATTTAATATAAATAATGTACCGAAGCCTTAACATCTTCCTGCACCAAAAGTAGATGTCAGGGATCCATGCCAGTGGCTTGGCTAGAATGACAGTGGGTCTGTGCCACTAAACTTGACCCGTGGCTCCTTTTTAGCCAACTGATCCTTAAAAAAGTGTGACCATATATCGAAATAGGAAAATTGCCAAGTAGCAAAGCTAGTAGTTGCAGGTTTCCGTCAAGTGCCTATGCGCTCAATTAACTTACATAATAATGTTTGACAAACATATATGCATAATACTAATAAAATGGTTTTATATACGTTCATAGACATGGGTATGCTGGTTAAAGAATGAAAACAAAAATGTGTAACTTACTGAGAACAGACGCAGATGCAGACAATCAATATAATGAGCGTCAACATAGCCGCTATTAGCACAACCACTACAAGTTGCCCTCTGTCTCCTTTCAGGTAAAATAAGTCCAGATACTCGCATCTTGATCCGGTATAACCTGGTTCACAGCTGCATAAACAAAAGGGATATGTTATACAGAACCTAAATGTAGTGGATATTTTTGCCATAAAACATAGAAATGCTTTTATTGAAGTTATTTTTTTCCCCAGAAAATACGAAGCGCCTTTTTTATAAAGCACACCAAGGTTAAGAAGAAAAAATGTTAACCCACTTGTTACTTTGGCTATGGACACCCCTGCATGTATGTTTAACACAATGGAACCATGCATGTTTGAATTGTTTTTTTTTTGTTTGTTGATGTTGTATCTTGTTTCGGTTCGGTAATTATTTGGTTTCTTTATGTGTTGTATTTTTTTTTTTTATTCTTGAAGACTCCAAAATAAACTTCCTTATTTCAGGAGCCATATAGCAATAAAAAAGACTGCATAGTGGCCCAGATCAAGCAAATAAATGCAAAAGCTTACGTTTATCTGTACAGAAAATGTTGCCTTATACATAAGTGCATCTGTTATAGGGTTACATTAAATTGTGATACAAGGAAGCATAAAAAAGGTGAATTCATAATTTTGAGAGAATTAAAACTTAATGTTTAGTTTAAAAGATATTTTCTTGTTCCATATAGAAACTGAATGAATCGAAACTGATAATAAGCACCTTATATCTATTACATGAGGTGACAAAGTATCACACTACTAATGATGGAATTTCATATTGTGTACAGGTTGTGCTACCTTCATGATGTGAATGCCTATCTGCAAAAATCCCTAGTGTACCGAATCAAAGAGAACGCATAACCAACTTTTCTGCCAGGGACCAAAAGATTTGTTCCTATGGACCTTTAACTCCTAGAGCAGGCCAAGTTGCTCCGAGCTTTACCTGGCAAAGCGTAGGGCAAGGTACAGCTCGGAGCAACTTGGCCCAGGGAGACCAATGACATGAGTTAAAGGTCCGTAAGAGGGACTCTATTGGTCACCACCAGGGGGCTCATCTGGCATACACCAATGAAGAGCAGCTGCCCTTCGTTGGTTGATGGCAGAGGAGCCCCCTGCCGGTTACCAATAGTATCACTCTTACGGACTTTTAAAATCCTGGCGCCAAAGCAGCTGTGTATTTTTACCGCATTAACTGAACTGAAGTCACTGAACTCTTCAGTATGACCCATTTTCCAGTCAATGTTTGTCTATGGAGATGGCTGCCTTTACTTGATTTTATATACCTGTTAGCAATGGGTATGTCTGAATCACCTAAACTAAATGATTATGGTGGGAGTCCACATGCATTTGGATAGGGGTTTTTTTTTTTTTTTTTTTTAAATACATAAAGGAAGCAGAAGTGAATAAAGTGTTTTTACCTGCTAAATTACAGCACAAAGGACTATGTAAAACACTTAGAAACTGTAAGGATTACATGCATATGATTTCTATTAGTTACACAAAAAAACCATTTGATTATCCATAAGTTTTATTCATTAAAAAAATAGAAAACTTGCGAATAACATACCAACAGTCCCTAATTTTCCACGACAGTGCCATTTTTTGGGTACTGTCCCGCCAGGCAGCATTGCGTTTTAAATGTGTATGTCTAAGACACACACAGCCTAAATGCTTGTAAATGAGCTCCAACCTACCCAGTATCTGTACTGGGTAGCCCAGAGCGCAAACCTTCAGGGTAACGCAGAGTGTGTGGCCCCGCCGACTTAGGCCCCGCCACCTTTGTCCCGGGATCCAGGATGGAAATGTGCACTTACATACAAGCTGGGGTATTTTCTGATGTGACAAAACGACACTTTCCCTTATAACAGTAATATCTGTATTGTTTTGGACATCGGGAAAAATGGCCACTCCATTTGGAAGAAATCGAAGTATCTGCAGTATGAAATTAAACAAAATATTAAAGATCTGCATTAGGCAATATAAGCTACAGTACATAAGGATATCAAGTTCAAAGTCTTCTTTATTTACCGTATAATGTTTGTAGCAGGTAGTTTCTCAACAAAAGCATTATTTCTCTATACATAAAATGTAATAAATGTCCCACAAACAGTTGATGAGTACAGATCTTGCAATGAATGTTTCGTTGAGTTAATAAAACAAACGGGCCTGAAAACAAGTTATGTGTATACTTGATTGAACACAAGCAATTTAATCAATGATTGAGCTCACTGTGGCCAGAAACCCAGGCATGGGTTTGGAAATTATAAGTAAACAATATAATGCAGTGAATATATTTTAATGTGACACCAGATTAGATGGAGTACATATAGCAATAATCTAAGTATTCAATATATTATTTGCCAGGATTGAGAAGGACCAGGTACACTTCAAATTCAATGTATGGCTTTCCCATTGTGAAGGAAAGCTGCTGGCAAATACTGAACCCTCTGATGATGATGATGATGATGATGACTTTGATAGTGCCTCAGAATGACCTAGCTAAATAAAATTCTGGAATTACTACGCAGATCTAAACACAGTTTTCTCTCCCTCCATTCAACTATATAGGTCAGTGTTGACTTCATTTTTAATACAGGGAGAAGTACATCATTCGGGGGTTCTCAGACACTACTAAATGAGCTATACTGTAAAATACAGCTTACATTGTTTCTTGGCAAACTGTATGGAAACCATTAAGGGCTGCCATTTGAAGAACAATAATATTAGTGATAAATGATACACCCACACTTGTACTTAATAAAACTGAGTAGGGAAATATTAAAGGCCAAAATAAACACAACAGTGAAAGGCAGTATCAGAAACAATACACAGTGTCTCTGGAACCACCTGACAGTGGGTGTGTTAGTTGCTTGTATTTATCTCACCACCCAGCTGTCTTCCTTTTCAGTGGGTGGCTTCATCATCATTTTCCTACGTTGCTATACACATATTTTCTATTTATCTTGCCTATAACACTGTATAATGTGTTGTCTTTTTCCCTATAAG
The DNA here is from genome assembly GCA_009364415.1 of Spea multiplicata. Taxonomy (NCBI): domain Eukaryota; kingdom Metazoa; phylum Chordata; class Amphibia; order Anura; family Pelobatidae; genus Spea; species Spea multiplicata. The sequence continues at coordinate 11,163 of VKOC01026351.1, forward strand.
ACCCTGGACAACCATAGTCCCAAACATTTCAGGTGTCCAAACCGGGAGTGGCACCAGAAGTGTGCAGGGTAGGACATGGCCTTACAAGAGAGTTTTGCAAGGTGACCTTGTGGAAGCTGCAATGGAGTTCTGTGCTGCAACAGCGCAGACATCCAGTGATTTTACAACTCATGGGCCTGTGAGTAGAGATCAGTGCTTTTGTGTGCAGTAGGGTAGCTACGCAGGACTATGCCCAAAAATCATGACTGCTGTGAAGTATGGGAAAGCCAGAATATGAATTTACAATGCAATAAAACATATTCACCAGAACATTTGCTATGCTACATCCAATATTGTTTACCTGTGCAGTTTTCTGTGAACTCTGAGCAGGGTATAAGTTTTTCTTCCGATTCGGAAGCTGAATTTCCATCTGAACTCACACATGGCCAGACTGTGAGACCTTTAAACCAAAACACAAGTTTTGTGTCATCTAACATTCAACATATATAATCAGAAATCTCTAATTCTGAAAAAGTAGAGCTCATAAAGCCTGCTAGCATTTATAAATAACAATTTCAAAATATGAAACATAACAGAATATTTATTTAGTGAATCCTACATATACTCCAGAAAAGAATTCCAAAAAGCCCTATTTGTGGTCAATGCAGTCTATACTTAAGCATAGATATTTCAATTCTGAAACTAGCCTGAAGAGTTTCTGTATGATGTTGGTGTCTAAAGTAAACATCTAACATTAAAGCCTCCTTTTGCCTATAGCGAAATGTATTATTATTTTCTTTCTCTTCTATTTTATTTTGATCATTGCTGTAATACATTGCTTATTACTTGCCATGTACTGTTTGTGGCTTTGATATAAAAAGCCTGCCAGAAACATTCGGGTCCTATGGGCGGATAAATCGAAAATTTGAGTAAAAATCTTTATCTTTATAAAGTTAATATATAAGTTAAATTAATATCAACTTATCAAAATATGTTAAAAAAGAACATGTTTTAATATTATTTTATTACTTTTGATTTTCATACACGACAAAATACCTGCTGCTAGTGTTTTCAAATAAACAATCTAAGGGCTCTTCAGAAAACACCCATATGAGTCATTTGAAATCCTACTGAGAGATGTGTGCCTCGTCTTCCATGATATCATGTTTTTGTCGAGAACATTATTTATTGAAGGCATCAGGATTGTCCATCATCTTAACAGTAGATGACTCAGTTAGGGTGTTGTGAACGGATCTCCTTGCCTTTTGCATGTTTTAGATATTTTATTGCTTATAATCTATAAAGGCCATGTATGGTGTATAACAGGCATCTGTCTAACATTGATAGACCACCCACAGTGATTAACCATATGATATACCAGCTCTTTCACGATGCTGTGTTCATTAGTTAGAGGTTGGTCATTTGGGGTAAGCTTTGAGGTTGCAAATAGTACCATTATGTGAGGTTTTTTTACTTGGGTGGTCTGGGTTACAGCTATATTACATAACTAATCTGTTTTATGGATTTTTGTTTTTGCAAGAAAAGCTTGGATGCACCAACACTTTTCACAGGAGAATGGACATTTTTGCTGACCATTTAGCACTACTAAGGTCTCCGTTTCCCTGAAACACGTGCTGCAAGAGTAGTACAGTTACAAAGAAATGTGTGTGTCTCTATATAAAATTATTATACCAAAGAATACAGCAGAAAATAAAAACTGCCTTCATTGCCGCCTACTAAACATTTGAATTTCTTAATTCATTATAATGTGGATTGATGTGTTAATCAAACATTTGACTAGTAAACTCAACAATGTTCTCATTTGATTGGGCATCATGAGGCATTGCAATTTACAAAACATAACTGGAGGTTGTTTCCCATTAGCCTTCATTAAATGTTTCTACGCTGCCATTAAAAAAGGTGTTTGGTTTGCATTATGTAAAATAAAGATAAAAAATGACCATTTTATTATGAAGTAATACCCCTTAAACTGTTGAATAAATTAGCTGATCTAAAGTCAAACACAAACAACAAAATATTAGTTATAGGATATATAATCATAAAAATAAAATGTGTTATTACGCATGGGTTAACACAGTGATGCTATTGTGAAATAATTTCTGTATCATTCATATAATTGACTATGTTTTAAAATCTATCTAGAGCCTTATGTTTCCATCAGATTTATTTACTTTGGGATTCAAACTTTCTCTCTCTAGAAAAGCACCTACTCCAAGACCAAATAAAATGATTCATGTCATCCAAGTCAAGTGAGGGTCTATTTCCGGCTCTGCTTTACATACATAGTTTGGCAGGTGCTTAGTACATCAGTTTCGAAGAGTGACAAGTGATATGCCAGTGAGCTGTTCCAATGACACATACATCAGGCAGTAGACCTGTGAATATTGCTACGAACTTTATTCTTAACCCCAATGGGCGGTCCCTAAACCCATTGAAAACAATGCATTTTGAGCGCTTTGTCATTAAGGGGTTAATAAAGCTTGCCAATTTCGTTTGTTCAAATGTTCAATGGTAGGGCCCCCCAACAAAACAAATGAAAACACAGGGGAAAAACCTCAGAAATTTCTGTGCCTGCTATAGCCGAGTCATCTCCCCATCACACTTTTTCTGGGATGGTTGCCAGTTAATTAGAAGATGTTACTTTTTCCGGGGTCAGAAAGGCTTAAAGAAGCTAAGATTACCATTTTTGGCAACGTCCTCAGAAAATGTGGTTAAGGTTGGGTAAGTGTTAAGGATTCAAAGTCCAATAAATCTAACAGGGGCGGGTTATTCATTATTAGCATATGCAAATTCTGCAGGAAAAAGGTCAAGGACAGGGTGCAAGAGGTTACATACAGCGAAAAAAAGGCATAGTTAACCATTAACATGCCAGAGGTATCTATACTGAAAACATTCTACCCCAGATCACTCTAAAACTAAACTTTTAATATCTCTAAAAATCATCACGTCCTTTAACCTCTATGGTCAAGCGAAGGATTCCATTCTTATTTTTTGGAATCTTGTGCTGCTCCGACAACAGTAGCGCAGACTAACATTTCAAAATTAGTAGCTTGAGGCTCAAAGAACCCCTGTGATTTTTACTTATAATTAATGTAAGGAGGTTTTACTTAATGTCTGGAAGATCTACTTTTCTAAGAAGGTGATGTATAAGTGGAACAGCCTCCCAGCATAAGTAGAAGATTAATTTAAACATGCATGGAATAGGGATATGGCTCCTGAATCAAGAATTAACACTGATTAATGTTTGTGCCTTTATAGCAGATAAAACAGGCAGAATCGATGGACCCAATGGGTCTTATATGCTATGAAATTGTTTTTTTTTTTATCTCTACAAAAAAGGAAAAATTCCAGGGACACTTTGCCACCAGGTAGGCCCACTTTTCCATAATACTGGGTATTGGAGTCCAACATGCACTTTATGGGATAAGGGAACAAATGCTATCAAATTTATGCAATTAAGGTAATTTTTATAACAGAGCAAAATATGCAAATGATGATTAACCATTTTAGTGCCTGCAAGGAAAGCTTTTGCTACTGCAGGCACTGTATACACTACATGTCCCCTCCACCTCCCTCGCTCTCTCTGCACCTGTACACTCTATCACATACTTACTTGCTCTCCCTCCTCTTTCTTGCTCTCCCTCCATCTATCCTGTCAGTATCTCCTATGCAGCAGCGTTGAAAGATAAGAGGAGACCAGACAGAGGTTGGAGAAGGTGAGTGAGTGGGGGGGGGCTTGATGCAAGCAAGGGCAAGGGGCACAGAAATGATTTTTGCACAATGAATGTAGTCTCCGAATAAAAAAAAAAGCCCTCCAAATTTCATTCGAAATAAAAGGGAAGGTAACTAGATTTCGTGTCTGAAAAGAATGAGCCAAAAGCGAAACAAAAATTGTGTCCAAAATTATTTTGGGTCTTGTGCAAAAGTCTTGTGCAAAAGTCTATTAGGTAGCTAATAACATTTATTTTTGTGAGGAAGCCAGATTGTTTTTAACATTTCTGTGTACATACCATAAAATATTTTACAATATATTTTATCATACATAGTATTATGCCATTGAATCAATTCAAGATTGTAAGTCCAAAGCCCGCATGAGGGCTCAGAGTAAGGAGTGTTAAAATGTTCCTTACGAACATTTTGACCATTAATGATGGACATACTGTTGAATGGTTTGGTTGTACACGGGGCAAGTCTCTCTCAATGGTCTAATTCATCTTTCAGTGTATTTCTGGGGTTGGGGCTATAGCCCTGTAATTCTGGATCTAGAAGCTGACAAAGCCATTTGTCCTCTCTGCCCCAGCACTCTCCTCATGCCAGAGAAGAAAAGAAACTGCAATCACAATTAAGTTAAAAGTCATCTGGGGCAAGATGGCTGGACGATTCCTACTGGTTGTTATAGTTATAAGATAACCCTTCAAACTTTGTACCAAAACACTTTACACAACCTTCAATGTTGGAAACAAATGAATATTAGCTACACTTTGACTTACTTATACCCTGGGTAGCTGCAAGCATGCTGTACCCACTCTGTTTTGTCCTGTCTTGCTCTGCTTATCCCATGCCTTTATATGGGGTAACTTTTATATCTGTGCCTTTGTTCTACCTGTGGGTGCCTTTCTGTTTCCTTGAAATAGTTAAACGTACTGATCATCCGACCGCTGATTTGCCTAAAACTGACAGATAATTTGAAATCCTGAAAGGCAACTGGACAAACCCTTGATTACTTTCTATACCTTGGTACTTGCCAAAAATATTTTGTCCCCAAAGTACATCTCGTTAAACCTCTCTTGGATCTTCGCAACTAAAAATAAATGTTGCTGTCAGTGCCTTGTTTATGTATTACCCTCGTTACCCGTATGGGAATGATGTGGTCACTGTGCTGTCACATTCTATTCTATTTCATTATTGTTTTACTAGGCCATTTAACAAACATGAATTAAGAACCATACAAATACCCTTATAAACTAGTTTGGTGTATAAACTTGCCATTGTCTTATTTGTCTATGAAGCCATTATAAATTATATACTCGGATATAAGATGACCCCCAAACCTTGGATCTTCATAAAAGAAAAAGCCTGAATATAAGATGACCCTGACCAAAGCCACTGTTTTTTCCACTCACTCATAGGCCACGTGCTCATACTGTTTGTAAACTTATACTCAGCCATTTACTCGTACACACATTTATGTAAGTATCGGGTGCTCAGAAGTGGAGGTAATAAAAGGTCTATTTTGAGACAATTTTTTAGACTTTGTTTACCTTTTAAATGTAATAAAGAGTGTTTTTATTTTTTCTTGTGCCTCAGGGACATAGTATCTCTCCCTCTTCTCTCTCTGACACAAGATCAAAATGTCTCAGTAAGAGAGAGGGAGGATTTTCTTAGAAAACTGAATTTATTGATAACGGTGAATGATTTTCACAGTGATGGCATGCATTAAAAAAAACGGCTGATCCTGGTCTGCCTAACTTTTAAATCAACTAGGATCAACCCACACCATCCACACCACCAACTTTGGCTGGAAATTGTGACAAGCTCCTAGGCCCGGCAAACCCTCTAGCAGCAGCCCCACCAATTGCAATATTTATTTCGGCGTTCCAGGCTTGTCTCAATCCAGAGGTGTCCTAAAACACCCCTTACCGGATTTGGTGGCATGATTTTTAACTGCAATATCATATTCAAGAGGAGCACACGCTAAATGAACATTTAGAAGCCAAAAGAGTTGATCTATAGGAGGAGCTGACTCTAAACGTAAACACAGTATCTCTTACTGTGAGCATGCACAAAAAGTAAAAATTGGTGAGTTGCTCACTTAGTCTGCATGCAAATATGAAATGTATTATTTTTTGTCAATGCTTAGAGAACCAATCACTAATATATAAATTCAATCGATCAACGGATTCAAACACAATATTAGAAAAAAATTAATGATCGCTTGATATGGTAATCAGAGGAAAAAAATCAACAAATTCAGTCATGATACCAGAAATTTCATGATGCATTTCCTAAAAAAGAGGTACCAACTATCTACTCGTGCACTTTCAGTATTATGCCTTCTTGATGGTTTAAGCCACGCATTCTCCTGGGAGGTTGTACTTCCTCAGTTACAGCACACCGAGCGCCGAGATATGACATCAATCTAAATACAACACTACAAACAGTGTTTGTACATGGGTATGCCCTGTGGCCATATTTGTGTTACAGAAGAGGAGCCTGAGTACACAGTTAATGGGTACTGTCTGTTTTGTCAGCTTGTGTTGTGTAAAAGGAGAAAAATATGTTCTTCTGGGGACAATGAGCACTGTTCATGTTGTCAGTGGACGCAGACAACCCCCGCTGCTAACGGCACCTGCTTCCGGCTGCGGCGGAAGTTGTCTACGCGAATCGCGTAGAGGTCTACCCGCTGCCCCGACTACATACCAGGGAGTCAGAAGCACCGGTAAGTTTGGGGGGTTAAATGGGGGGGCATAAGGCATTTCTGTAGGCAGAGTACGCTATGATATGCCTTTTAACCCCCTTAATGCCACTCTGCCTCCAGAAATGCCTTTTAACCTTCTATATGCCACTCTGCCTCCTGAAATGCCTTATACCTCCCTATATGCCTATATGCCACTCTGCCCCATAATATGCCTTTTAACCCCCTTAATGCCAGAGTGGCATATAGGGGAATAAGACATTTCAGGAGGCAGAGTGGCGTGGGGTGGGGTCATCTGTATTTCTGTTGCATTACAATGGGGTAACTTGGTTTTGACAGTGATTATTAGAATGTTTCATTAATGATGATAATTATAAAATAACAAAATCTTTATTTTGTTATTTTTATATTACATATACTTTATTTTGTATGAAATATGTATACATATATATCCATGAAGAAAATAGGACCACTCACAGGACATATTAAAGTACCATACCATCATGTATGTCCTGATGAAGGCCCCGTGTAGGAGACCAAAATGTTCATATAACCTAACTTAATAAACATTTTTGTACTTTAATATGAAGTCCTATGAGTGCTATTGTTTTCATGGATGTCTAATTGTGGTCGAGAATCAGCACCGATTCATAAATTGAATTGGCCAGGTTCAACAACGTCCCAATTAACACCGGGGGAAGGATGGCCACACATCTAATTTCCAATTAGAAAAATGCACACGTACCAAATGTGGCCTTTTAGTTCCCCCCAAAAATGACACACCCATGCATGAAATATGTATACATATATATCCATGAAGAAAATAGGACCACTCACAGGACATATTAAAGTACCATACCATCATGTATGTCCTGATGAAGGCCCCGTGTAGGAGACCAAAATGTTCATATAACCTAACTTAATAAACATTTTTGTACTTTAATATGAAGTCCTATGAGTGCTATTGTTTTCATGGATGTCTAATTGTGGTCGAGAATCAGCACCGAGGCAAGTAAATTTATGGATTAGAGTGTGCCTTCCATAGTTTGGAAATATATATATATAAATATATATATATATATATATAATATATATATATTATATATACATACACACACACACACACACACACACACACAGACTGTGACTGAACTTTCAGAACCACTTGTGTTCTAGGGTAATATAAAAGCCAATTCCAGATGCAGCTAAAATTGAAATATTTATTTTCTTCAAATCAGCAGCAAAACCAAAATACAATATAAACAAAATAAATACTCTGGGCACTAGCTTAACATAGGTTTTTTTTTCCTCTCTAGGTTGGGGTTCTTCCCCACATTCCAACAAAACTAAACAAAATATATCCAGCAAGGTTTTTGTCCAGCAGCGTTCTTGGGTGAAGAAGGAGACTGAATTGCAGAAGCTGGTCTTTTCAAACCATCTTAATTAACCCCTTAACAACAATTGCCGGTCCTTGCACGACACGGAAAAGCATGTGCTTTACGACAATTGACGTGCCAGGACCGGCACGTCTTTAAACGGGTACAGAAAGTGATGTACTTTCGCTTTCTGCACCCAAAAAAACGTTGCTGAATGCCTCGACCTCGAGGCATTCAGCAACGCCGCCATCGGAACGAAAGGGCCATGGCGGCGGACGCCCATTTTAAAAGCGTTTAAACTTAAATGGTGTCGCTGGAATGCCTCGATCAGGAGGCATCCAGCGACACCAAACACTTACCTGATCTTCGCCATCGAGCAAGATGGCCGCCGCCCTGTAACAGGAACCAACAAGTTTTAAAAGTTTGCTAGATGGTCTCTAGACCATCTAGAGAACTCTGGCTCCACTTGCAGGTTGAATACAGGTACTGCATTCACCATGCAAGTCAATGGAGCCCAGCTTTCTAATCACAGTGTGATTAGTAAAAATAAATTAAAAATAAAATAAAATTTCCCAGGGGACGCTCCGTTTTCGGTAAGTCCGAATGCTTCTTGTCCTTCGTTCCCTTCCTCGGGTTACGGGCCATATATCTTTTTCCACGACTGGGTGTGGATTTCGTCGGACCCTTGGATCCCCCTAACGGTACAGGTTTTCCAGATAGTTTTTCAGGTCTCCCCCCTTTCAAGTACGCTGACCGCCCACATCTCGGAGGGCATTACCGATCAGGCCTTAATGGAAGCAGAACTCTGCACCTTACGCGACAAGGGGGCTATCCAGCGGGCAAAAGGATCAATCGGTTTCCTCAGCTCCTTTTCCTAGGGGACTTCCACCCAGTGATCAATCTACGGGATCTCAATGCTTTCGTTTATCGCCACTTCAAAATGGAAGGGATCCGTCTCTTCTGAGACCTTATGTTGGAAGGCGATTGGTTTACACGGTTAGACCTCTCGGACGCTTTCTCTCCCTCCCGATTCACCCAGATTCCAGGCGATTTCTTCAGTTTCGCTGGGGCAGGCAGGTATGGCAGTTCAAGGCCCTTCCCTTCGGCCTAAGTTCAGCCCCTTGGTGCCTTACAAAGCTCCTGAAGCCGGTCATGGCTCTCTTCAGGTCCAGGGGTATCAGGTGTATAGTCTATCTAGATGACATTCTGCTCTTCTGCTCTCCCAGACCGTTTTCGCGGTGCAGACCCTTCACCAACTTGGGTTTCTAGTCAATTCTCTCAAATCCGAACTAGTCCCAAGCCGCTTTCTCTTCTTGGGCTTCTTAGACAACATGTCGGCGGTTCGGTATATCAACCGCTTAGGAGGTTCTCGGTCCAAGTACCTCCGAGGTAACAAAGGACGTTTTTCGACTTTTGCCTTGCGTGCAACATGCTCTGCAGGCAGGATACCTCCGGGGCGCCGAGGTTCTTTTGGCGGACGGGTTCTCCAGACACTGGCGGGATGTGAGCAATTGGAGACTTCTCAGTCGGGTCTTGCACCGGGACCTATTTGCATCCAGGAAGAATCGCCAGACGGTCATTTCGAGGGTCATCCATCCCCAGTGTTGGGACTTTGGTTCTGGTGACCCCCCCCTCCCTGTGGCATGCTCAGCCATAGTTTCCAGCCCTGCTGCAGTTATCTGCCCAGGATGCTCTGAAGATCCCATCTCTGTACTATCCCCTGACGGGCCCGGAGGTCCAGGTTCATCTGCTCATTCTGGAAAGACATCTCCTCCTGGTGGTATGGATGATTTCAGGGGACCCCGAACGGTCTCGGGGCCTATTGGAGGCGGCTCAGTCCTTGCTCCGCAAATCTTGGGCTCCAGCTACCAGTATGTCATACCGGACAGCTTGGCGAGGCTGGGCTCCTTGGAGTTTGAGATGGCACATGGATCCCCTTGGCCCCCTTAGTCTGCCACCTTTTGCGTGGTATTAGTTTATCCCGTCCTCCGGCGCCACGCTACGGTTCTCTGTGGGAAGTAGCTGTCGTGTCAGATTTCCTTCGGGATGGCCAGACAACGATTCGCTCTCCCTCCGACAGTTGTCCCCTATTCTCCCCTGAGTTGTTCTCTCTGTATCCTAGCCGTTTTTTCTAGACGACCTTCTAGAAAAATATGTGTCGCCGGGTGTGTCAGGACTTATCTGTCACGCACGACGTCGATACGTCCGGTCTTGACATCTCAACTCCTCCTCTCCTTTGTGAAACCTTTCAAGGCTGTTTTCTTCTCCTACAAGAGCATCGGTGCTCTTTCCATCAGGGGGGCTGCGGCCTCCTGTGCCCTTCGGGCTGGTGGAGCTTTTGTGGATATTCTGCGAGCGGCAGATTGGTCCCGTGCCTCCACCTTTCGAGCATTTTATTTCCGCCCGGTTTCTTCATGGGCAATGGCGTTGGTTTCCGGCGTTAAAAATGCAAAATAGGAAGCCTCCTGTCTTGCCTTAAAATTTGAAATCATTCTAGCCTTGGTGCCCGAATAATTATAATTTTAATAAAGACAGGAGGC
>VKOC01026352.1:0-17984 GCA_009364415.1 Spea multiplicata
GCCCGGCTGTGCGAGCAACTTCTCTGGCCCCGCCCCCAGAGGAAGGAGGGGGGAAGTAGAGTTGTGTGAGGACGCTTCCTGTTCTCCTGCTGCTGCAGAAGAGACGCTGCTCGCGACCAAAGCCCGGTAAGCAGCCTGGCCCCAGTAGAATGAGGTCTGATTAGAAGGCGACCTCGATTATAAGACGAGGGGTATTTTTCAGAGCATTTGCTCTGGAAAAAACCTTGTCTTATAATCGAGCAAATACGGTAGTACGGTCCTCAAATACTTAAGTAAGAGCTATCTGAAACCGTAGTGTTGGCTGCTGATATCTTTAAAGATGCTTGCAGAAGGCAGATCCCAGAGGACTTGAAGAGGATATCGGGAACAACTGTCAGGAATTCTACTACAAACCCCTATTTTCTGCTATACTCATCAATACCAATAGACGTGTGCATTTGGATGCATGCCGTTTTTTTTATTTAAACAACTTTTGTGAATTTCTTTAATTCATACGAATGTCCGAATATGAGGAGGGACCAGCCATGAAACAAGCAAGCAGAGAGCCTCGAATTTTTGTGTGCATTTTGTTGCTTTCATTGCTCTCACACGCACTCACTTTCTCCCTCACATGCTCATACTCAATGTCTCCCTACCTTTTTCCCTGACCACTTCGGTCCCACCGTCTCCCTTTCTTTTCTTCCCTTTTCTTGTTCTTCTGTCTTTGTTTGTTCTGTGCCCCCCCCCCGTCTGCTTCTCCCCGTATCCGCTCTGTAAACCAGGCCTAGTGGAGCCTCCGCGCACACCCTCTGCCCCTATTGGAGGAACAGGGGGGAGAGGCTGTCCCCCGTGTGGCACTCTGTGGCTCTGCCCTTTTGCGGAAGCACTCCAAGAGGCGAGAATATTGCAGACAAATTCACTGAGAAAGTATTTCTGCACCTCTCTTTCTTCACAAATTTGTTGCGTTATAAGAGCGGAGCCACGGCAAGCCGCATGGGGACAGCCTCCAAGCAGGCAGCAGAGAAGGTAGGGAGACGTTAAGAGAGAGTGAATGAGATTGTGACAGTGCAAGAGTGAAATTCAAATTTCGTCCAAACCGAAAGGGCAGGAATCAAAAATTTTTCTCAGAAAATGAATGGACCAAATTTTAATTGGTCTATGTGCAATAACAAGTCTAATTACCAATGCCTTTTTAATTGTCCCTGGATAGTTTTTTGCTTTTCTGCCAATATATACAAAATGCATATTTGCTAATTTTGTACTGTTATTTTTCTTATACTAAACTGTGCTTGCAAATCCCATATGTCACAATTGTTTGCCTTATTTCCATTATTCAACATTTTGCTTCTCTTTTTAGACATGTCACTTGTTCCATTCACATGTAAGAAATTATTTGGAAATAAATAGATAGAAATAATAAAACTTTTAGAGCTTGATGTTATTTTACAGCTCAGAAGGTACAATAGTTTAATTTCTTAGGGCTGCCAAAAAGAATACCATGGGGGGGATTGAATTGTGTTATAAGCAGTTAAAAATGTGATGAACTGCAAAGTGACTGTACACAACTATAAATGGAAACGGAGACATTCCGTAGAAGAGAAAAACACTCTGCTTGTTGTGAACTGCCAGTGTTGCTTCTAATGAACCCAGACTGTATATAGTTATAAAAAGGAGGCTGATAATTCCGGGGGAGTAGTAACTCAATGTGAAGTCACAGTGCTCTTCTAAAATACATATGATTCCAGGCGGTAATGTTAAAATTATTCTAGATATTGTCATTTGATATATTAAAGATGGCCAAATATTGCATAAATTAGATTGGCTCCATAAATGCTTTTGTACATTATAAAACGGATGATGTTGCAAGTTGAGTGGCAGCTGAAACAGAGGTGGCCTGCTACTTCTGTTTTTCCTAGGAAATCTTCTTTCTTGAGTAATAAACTAGGTTGTTGTAATGACACGTTTAAAAAAACATTTCCAAATGTCATTAAATGTATTATTCAAAGGACAGCACTGGCTATGCCGTATAGCTTAATGAGAGAGCTGCCTAGGGCACTGAGCTGGTATAAGGTGCCACCATGAGCTTCTTTGTTTTGTTAGCAAACACATGCTACAAGGGGTACCTAAAACTCAGCTCCTCAATGATACAAGAATCCACCGGCCCAAATATGGTCTATATACGTCTTACCACAAGTCCAAAAATGGATCTTTTGCGTTTTTGTTAATATGGACACTGATCTCAGTGCTGTATGTCATCTTGCTGCTGCATCACTTTTTAAACTGTTAACTTTCTTTAAGGCGTATGTTATAAGAGTTACCTGGGAACTCCTAGAAGTGGGACTGCTGTATGTCAGAGATTTACTGCATGCTACCAATACTATATACATTTTCAGTTTACATCCCTTGGTTATGCTGGTCAAGTGATTTGCCGCATGTCATGGTTTGCTTCAGATTTTACCAGCTTGAATCTAGTATCTACTTGAATAAAAACATTAAAAAAAAATAATAATTGCGGGCCTCTGTTTTGTTCTTAATGAGGCATATGCTTTACAATATGTCAAGAATAATTCCATTATGATTGAATTGGGTTCACTTGAGCTTTACAATGCATTATTGTGTGGCAAGTGTCCCATATCACAGATATCATATGGCAAGGCTACATTATTCTAATTTTACCAAATCATACAGTGATATAAACAATAATTGTATATTCATGATGTAGAATAATAATAAAAAAAACCAAAAGAGCACAGTTGATCCAAGCATATATAGTTGAGCCACACAAAACCTTGCTAAAATCCCTTGACCCAATTTTTAGCTAAAGAACCAAGACAAGACAACACTTGGACGTCCAAGTCTTGTTGGGCATGATTATAGTAATTGCATTGATGAAATGTGACTGGGGTAAATTAATGGAGCCTATAATGGATCCCCCAATGATAAAATAGGGTGAAATTCATATTGTAATACAGCCTTAAGGACTGTACACTGTTTAGCAGATATTTTTTGTCATAAACTACTATGTAGGTTTCAGAATTTACCTTTAAAGCTGCCTTATAGTCGGTAAATAAGAGTCTCCAACCCATAGTTCACTGGTGCATGATGCACCATTTAAAAGCACTGTGTGGCTAGTGTGAACATTTAAAAGATGAACATGTTTCATTGTGGGCTAAAAAGCACTGGTTTGGGAACACAGTTAATTAGTTATATTTCCACATAAAGACATGACTGGCAATTCTTTACAGGTCCCTGAACCTCATCCAAAATGAAACACATCACTCACTTTTGAAAAGTGTACTCACTTTTGTTGCCAAGGTTTAGACATTAATCGCTGTGTGTTGAGTTATATTTGAGGGGACAGAAAAGTTACACTGTTATACAGGCTGTACACTCACTACTTTACATTGTAGCAGAGGGTCATTTCTTCAGTGTTATCACATGAAAAGATATTATAAAATATTTACAAAAATGTGAGCGGTGTACTCGCTTTTGTGAGATACTGTATATTTTTGCTTATAACTTGCTTGAAATGGTGAATTTGTGAATGTTTCTCTAGATCAGTATTGTCCATGTAATAGACCACCTTTCAAGAGTAACCGCACAATTGCACAGGCTAATCTGTTTTATAGTTTGGGTTTTTGTGCACACTTGTCAAGGCAAATTCTTAAGATTTCAGATTTGAAAACAAACCACACTTTGTGATTGTGAACATACCCTATTCAAGTGAATTAAATACATTCCAACCACATTAGTTTGGCCCGTTTTTCTGTTATTTAATTTCCATCGGCAGTTGTTTATTTCATTTTCAAAATAATAGTATTAAATAATTAAGTATGATCAACCCTCCCTGGACCGCTTTCACTGATATCTGATGTGTTTCATTTTGGATGAGGTTCAGGGACCTGTAAAGAACTGCCAGTCATGTCTTTATGTGGAAATATAAAATGGAAACATATTAAAGATGTAATTGCTCTCATTCCCTGAACAGATAGATACAATTACATTTGATATGGATGATTGGCAAAAGTAATTTTGTTGCTGGAACACCCCATAACATTAATACCTACATGTGAATCATATTATAGATGTGTTTAACCGAGTTGTGTGTGTGTGTATATATATATATATATACATGTATATATATATACGTTTTTTTATATGATGTAAATGCATAGCACATACTAGTGGTAACTAAAGATGTAATGTGGCACATAGTCATTGATTTGCATTCAGTGCTATTTCTCTCAGTGGTGTCTCACCTACGTTCAGCCATTCATCTTCAACCTTCTAAGAAACTGTAAGATCACAAGAGTCTTCTCCTTTTATAGCAGAAAGTCTTAATGTGTTATATGTTTGATATGTTTGTAGTATCCTTCATCATAAAAACAATATAGTGTATATATTTGCACTCTAAATTCAATATAATAATATTAAAGGATGTATTCTGTCATATTACTGATGCCATAAAGTTTGAAAAGTGTATCTAAAACCTGTACAATAGAGTTTAGTAAACTTCTATGAAATTCATATAGATATCAAATTCATGTCAGATATTATCTTAAGTCATTACCATTATTCTACCTTTGCCATCTCAACACTTACACATTATATATACTAAGCTGGAGGTTTTAACATTTTGACTCCCTGATGTATTCTACAGAGCAATACACAGAAAGCTTTTGCTCCAAGAATGGCTTGATTTGGCTTTCCATAAGGCATATTGGTGTCAGGGAGGTTGAAGAGTTCAATTCACATGTAAGATCTGGTTTAGCGAATTCACACTTTCTATCGTGTTGCACTCTGTTGGTTGGATTACCTCCAGAAAGCTTCAAATGCACCTTCAAAACCTACATATGCATGGAGACCCATAAGCCATGTTATAGTAAACCACAAGTACACTGGTTTTGTGAGAAGGATCCTAATCACTTAGTGTATGTAAAGCTTGCAAGTACATGTTTTCTAATTCATGAATAATACAGGATATGCAGGTACTATGCTCACTTTAGGCTTAACTCATAGACCTGAATGAAATTGCTGTGATTTATTCCTTCTGTTCTCCCTTGAACATTGTTTCCGTGTTTTGTGCATTGTATTAAAATTAATACTTTCTGCAAATCATTGTCTTTCAATAGATTACTATTACTCAATATTTTCTTTGTGAATATTCATGGAGTAGACTACTGTGAAACAAAATGTGGGTCATCCACAACCCCCTTTAAAATTCATTTTAATTACTTGTTTCAGTATTTTCCACCCTGGGTAGTAATATTTGCATGATGTTATCTATCAAAATGAAGACATGCTTTAGAGTTCTGCAAAATATAGTATATCAGAAATCCTTTAAAAAAAACAAAACATTTCGTGTGTGTGTAGCTCTTTACAATGCATTCTCAGTTTTACCATAATAAAATAGAAATTTAGGTAAAAATTTTTGAATTCAATGTATGATAAGCACATGCCAATAGACAACGATCAAGGAAGATGACATATAATTTGCTGAAAATTAGCACATTTTATATACTGGCTATAAGAGTGCTTTTGAACTATGGAGGAGACTTTGTCACTCTAATTAGCCTTCTAATTAGTCTTAGAGAGGAGGCAAGCCTTAGATCCTTTAAAACAAGATAAGCTATTGATGACATACTTTGTCACAGCACAAACGTCAAGCTTCTACTTGGAAAAAAAATATATAGCCCTGTAAACTTAATCTAAAGAAGTTTTATTTGGGGTCCCCACCCAGTAATTTGGGGTGTAATACCAACGCACATGGTTTTGCCGGCAATGGAGAAGAAATATGTGCTTATCAATCCTAGATCTTTATGACTTTGTTCAGCTGCAATCATATTTTGGTGCCCCATACTGTGCAGTAACTAGAAGGAGCAATTTATAGTAATCAGCTGAAGTAGTATAATTTAGTTAATGTAATTTAAGTATTTTTTATATTGACAAACATGGCAGTAATTTATTCCCAGTAATTTATTTTGAGACGGTTGTAATTAGAATGAGTGCACCCTCCATCACATTTTTTTTTTATTTTATTTTTTTTACATTTTGAGGGTGGTTAACAATAGAAGCTCATGTTCAGACATTCAGACATCAGCTGACAGACACGAAGATCTGTAACCCGATTTTTGTAATAGACACATGCTGATATATTTGCAAGCCATCTGCTAAAATCCCGTTGGTAAAATATAACAAAAAAATTGTCAGCACTCTCATTCTATGATTAGTCTCTCTGGCATTAGCTCTTCTTTCTAGTTTTACTTTTATCTGATATACGCTAACATGTTATTCTTTTCAATACATTAATTATCAACATGAATCTCCTGCATTTATTTTATAATAAATAAGTCAAATAATTGTTTTCTTTTAATTCTTTTTTAATATACCACATGAAAACAATGTTTATGATCTCTATACTAAGGTGAAAATTATGTCTGGGAAAAAAGCTTTTGATCATTCACAATCATCAAGGTGAGCAATTAACAATTATAATGAGATATTTAGCTCATGGTCAGAAGACTGACAAAAGTAAATATAGCGTATGTGCAGGATTGGTTTCCATTCTCACACCTCTACTATGGCACAACTTAGTTTTAATGAGAATTGTCCTTTGAAACGGAACTGATCCAATGGCTTTAAAGCAAGTACAATTCCCAACACTGTTTCCAACCGCTTCTAGAAGCGTTTCTTGTAACTCTCTTAACAGCAACACATTTTATATATTGGAAAGTAGAGGGAATCAGAATTCAGTTAAGACATCTTTTGAAACCATTCACGATACAAGATAGATGTGTATTTCAATCATGTACTCATATCTCGAAAAGGCTCCTTTTATTAGTTGGTCATTTTCTGCAAATAACCTTGTTCTCCAGAGACCTTTTCTAGTGAAGAACCCTGGGTGATGGCTTTTAATTCATATTCTCAATGGTTTTGATCATCCGAATAGATGAGCTGGTGACCACTTCAAAGTATTGCACACTGTTTTGTAATGTCACAAATGTTTTTTATGATGCCCATCCATTTTACAACAGTGTGGAGTATGTGGGTGCTACCAAAAATTAAGGGTGCATTGGCACCTCTGCTCTAGAACTGCTGGGTTGACATTTTCCATTGGACTCTAGCACTAATGCTGAATAATATAATATGTTTTTGAAGTATACAACTAAAAATGCTATGATTAATTTCATTGAGTTAATTGTACCTATTTTTATTAACCCATTGCACCTCTTGTAGGATGAAATTTCTTTATGACTACTAAAATACATTTGTGATGTACGTGGTCCCTCAATGTGAAAAATTCATTTATAATTAGAACAAATGGCTCTAATAAGCTTTAAGAATTACGTTTTCTCTTGCCATCCCTTCACCAATATTTGATATACAATTTTAATATGGAAGGTGGATTCCAAATAAAGCAACATTCACAGCTTTGTTTTATATTTTCATGTATCAAATGGAAACTTAGATTAAATGTTGCATAACCTGAAACTTCTGTTGTTTTTAATTTGAAGTTATTGTTTCTGGTTTAAATTGTAAACCTTTATCTCTTCTCATTTCTCTTCTAGAAAAATGACATAGTTTACTACAATGCAAAGGATGATCAAATGGATGTAAGTATTTTGTTCTATAATTTCTTGGAATGTAGGGTTTGGTTTAAGGTAAAATTGTTTACTGTTCACTTTATGGTTGGCACATTACAGTGTTTTTACTTGTCTTATGTCCTGGGGCAGCCTTTTCTTGCTAGAAACATGGAATTTGACAGCACATAAAAACTAAATGGTGTACCCCATCTTCCCATTTTACCTGCTATAAAGACTCTGGCTGTGTTATATGTGTTTAAACCTCCTCGTTGTATTAATCTCTGCCACTTCTCATGAGAGGCTCTTCCACTTAATTGCCACTTTTTCAGTAAAGTACAAAGTCTTCACATTAAGTCTAAGCATCCATCTCATTTTAGCATTTTTTAACATTTATACTTTAGTGAATTAAAAACTATATGACCAGAAGTATGTGGACACCCTTTCTAGGTATTGAGTTCTGGTGTTTCAGCCACATCTATTGCTATCCAGTATCTGAAATCTAGCACATAGGCAGCCATCTCCATAACAAAACGAGCATTGGCAATAATGAAGAGCTCAGTGAGTTTAAATGTGATGAAACGTCATAGGATGCCACTTTTGCCGGTCAGTTCATGAGTTTTTCTGCCCTGCTAAATCTGACCTGATCCACTGTACGAGCTATTATTGGGAAACAGATGTGTCTAAGAGTCAGTCAAGATCAGCCACTAACCAGTAGCCCACAGACACTCAGAGTAGGGTTGCTGAAGCACATAGCAAGTAAAAATTGCCTGTCCTCTGTTACATGACTCAATACAGAGTTCCAAACTAATTCTGAAAGCAACATCAACACAATCACTTGGCATTAGGAACTTCATGAAATGGGTTTTCATGGGCGAATAGTTGTACATAAGCAAAAGCTCACTATGTAGAATACCAAGTGTTAGCTGGATTTGGTAAAGCACCTTGTCATTGGACTCTGGATGAATCACGCTTCCCTTTCCTGTTCCAACATGACTATGCCCCTGTGCACAAAGCAAGGTCCATGAAGACATGGTTTGATGAGTTTGTGCAGGCCACTCAAGTTCCTCCACACCAGAGCCCTGACCTTAACTCCATGGAACATCCCTAGACTTAATAGGAATGGTGATCACGAGTCATACCTTCTTGTCTAACATCAGTGCCTGACCTTACAAATTATCTTTTGGATGAACCTAATTGAAATATAAATAAATAAAAGTAATTTAAAAAAATGTATGTGAAATTCCCAAAGACTACGCCAAATCCCTTAAGTAAATAGTATTAAAAATATATAATATAGGGTAATATGTGAAGCATGGGTGTGACCCTCATTGTTTAGTTGTGGAACTTACAGTGTAGAAGAACATTTATGCAAGATTAAAAAAATGTGACTTTTTCTATTTTAGTATAGGTGTTTTTGTTAATTATCACTAATAATTATTATAATGTATGCATTTCTATTATTTTTTTAAAGAAAGACCTACTTCTCTTGAACACAATATTGTATAACTTGTGCATCAAATATAGAAAAGGGTAGTCATGGTTTAACAAACATGTTAAAAATGTCAAAAAATATTGTGTTCCTTTGGTTATGAAAACTTTCAAGACTGAAGGGTTTAATATGTATTCTTTCAAAAGAAAAACATGAAGTACTTAACCTGACACAGAAGAGGCTGCTCAGTAGCAGCCGCTGCCCTCCTCCTCCTCCATGATCTGAAGCAGTCAATCGGTTACAGGGAAGTGCTGCCATTGAAATCAATGACGGCACTTTCCACAGATGGACACAGAGGTCTAAATAAACCACCTCCTGTAGCGTTTGCTGAACCAGTGCTGAAGCTAACAAAAGGTGCGTATTATGTGCTGAGAGACGTGTTTGACCAAACACATTTCCTGCATGGTATTTAGCTAAGGTGTGTGGAAAGGGACACATGCATTTGCAGAAATTTAAAGGGACCACACAGCTATCATATGCGTTCTAGAGCAAATGATGTCTAGGGTGTCCCTTTATTCCTTCACAAAGTAAGCCACATGCCCGTTATGTATATAAATTGCAAATGACAGCTCCCCACAGAGAGATTTTGGATATCCATATATATTATGCAAAACTAATAGAGGCCTCCTCTTGTTAATAACACAGGTTCATTAAATTGCTGCAGTTGAGAAATAATTCATTTTTCAATTCCCATTTTATTTTAACTGATGCCCTCCTGTGTTTTTCATCTTCGTTTTTGCTGATTTGTAATTTATGTTCTTTAATCATAATCCAGTTTGACCAGACTATAGGTCAGTTGTACCCGCAGTCACGAAGGTCTGTGCTGGTAGATCTGGTGCTTGTTCTCTCTTTCGCTTTTTCTCTTAGAGCGCATCCATCCAAATCTAACTCCAGTTCCCTGCTAATGTGGCAGCAATGATTTATCTGTGCAAAGGATTCTGTTTTTGTGGTGGAGTAAGAAATGAGAAAGAGAGTATTAAAAGTGCAATAAAATATAAATACCCAGTAGGTAATCACAGGCACATTAATCTCTTATTTATGTTTTTTCTATACCAATCATAATAATGTGCCTCTATCGATTATGCATTAAGGAAAATCGGGGCATGTCCAAGCAATGACCGAACTTTTCAACCTTTTCTCTTGTGTCTGGCCACAGTGTCTCAGAAGACTGGGTAGTGCACACAACCATTTTCTTACATTTTTTTCTTTTTTAATAAAATGACAAAAACGAGAGGAAATATAAATAACTGATATTGTTTTAAGAATGTGATAAAAATACAATAGGATTTATTCAATAAACACAGGACAAGTTGCATGATTGGGAACACCTCATTAAGGTCACCTCCACAGCAACATGGAGGTTGTATGGGAGTGGAGTTAATAAACGTAACCAATGCAGAAGTAATGCCTAGTGCTACTTTCTCAATATCATGTGCTTTCCAGCACATTTCCAGGTTCTGGGCAGGCTCAAAGGCCACTTTCCTCATTGTGTGGATTGGGGTTGGAGTCATGGTCCTTGTCGTGTGTGGTTAGTGGACCTATGCAAATTATAGGACATGGTATGTCCACATAGTCAAACAATAAATGTCCAGGTATCCAGGGACATAAAGGGGTGGGGCCTAAATTAGGCAGATCTGTGGGGTGCTGCATGATCCCACCCCCCCTCTGCTCCTAGAGTGTCTGCAGCCCAACAATGCCTGTGCGCGGTGTAATGCAGACCTAAAAAAACAGCACTGTCCAGGCAAATTTGGCATGGTTGGCAGGTATGGTATTGCTGTTTCCTCACCAACTCAATGCTCTATTTCTGAAGTAAAATAATATTTAATCAATAGGATTATATCCAGACCCGTCTTAAATCTAGGTTTGGGATGTATTTGAGGATCTAGGGGAAATCTGCAAATGTCCAGTTTGATCCTCCTGTGAGTGTCACATTGGTTAGTATCATGGGTTTCCATTACAACCCATGTTGTTGTTCATACATAAATCCATATACATTTGAATCATTTTTTATACATATTCAGAGGAAACCACGGTTTTCCCTTTAAGAACTTTAAAAAAAAAAACGCAGACAAATTGTAATGCTAAGATTTGCAGTAGAAACACCTATCTTAATGTGGCGTGTCACATTAAAGGCATTCCTTGGACATCAGCCTTTGAGTTTGTACAGATTGAAAGATCAACATTAGTTGTAAGCACTTTTCTGTCAAGTTTCTGACACATATGTCACTGCAAATGAATACCATTCACACCTATGAAATGTGTCACCATGAGGCATTGCAATCCATTCTCAACCTTCCACAAGCACAGGGTGAAATTGATGTCTCTTCAGATGAATAAATCAACCAGCTGAAAATGCTTGTTCTTTATTTTAGACCCAATGGAATTGCCTAAGACTTTTTTTTTTTCCCAAGACCAATTTAACCTAAACATGTTTATTATTTAAACTATCCGGCTAAATCCTATTGCCTCATTAATCAGTGGAGCTAATATGTTTTATATGTTGTTGCCATCTATGCACACTCCAGGAGAATGCTGCTGACCTCTTTTCTTACACCTTTCTTTGTCACAGGCAAGACACGGCGGTGGGATTTAATTCCCTCTAATCATTTGTGTTGCTTTGTATATTGATTTCACCTAATGCTCCTGATTCTGTCAATTCACTAGTAATAACATCCCAAAAAATATATTAACATCTTCTGGTACTTCCAGAGAGATTAATATCGACATACCAACTTTCCCATAGTTGGTCAACAGTAACGTTTCTTTTCCATTTACCAGGATGTCTTTCTAGGTGAATGCACAGTGTATGCCTTCTTATCTCAATGTATAGGTTTGCCCATTGAGAACTATGGTATGGAAGTATGGAGATTGCCTATTCCAAGGTACATTACTCACAGAAAGGCAGTCTTTCGTTATCAGGCCACACATTTAGCAGGGGTAGTGCGTGGTACTCCATGCATCAGATGTTGACCAGTATTCAGGCTTTGTCCCCTACACTGTATGTTTATTACTTTTCATTATTATCATTAAAGTTTTTTTTGTCATAAAGTATACGGTGTATACTTTAAGATTGTACTGCATGCGAAAAGACCATCTCTTTATTAATAAATGCAATACTGCGTGTGAGAGAAACTTAACGTCTGAGGTCTTTTGATCACAAATATATTTGTAATGATTTATAGATATTCGGTATGAGTTGTTATGTTTACATGCAAGTGTCTGGTTAAATATTAACATTTTAACATCTTAAAATTCTTAACATTTTTTTCCCCTACTTTTTCACTTAAATTAGGGTACATTTAGGCTTTTTGCTGAAATGTTACTAAAACATTTCAAGCTTATAGTATTTTATCTTTGTTCATTAGTGGTTTGATGAAACCCTCTCTTCTGAATGCCCCTTGACATTCAGAATCACTTATGTTTTATCGTACAAAACTCTTATATGAAGTGTTTAGTGTGGACTTTCTTTATAGACAGCGAATAACAAAGTCACTTCTGTTTACATTTTTGTATGTCTCCACCTGTAGTGATTGCTTGCAGTATTCTCTTGCTTCTTAAATGTCCCTAATGGCAGTTGGTTGTATCTTTCTAACGCAACTAAAGAGATTTAGAACATCATCACTTATAATTGATTTTTCTACTTTAGGTGGAGAGTTGGTCACTAGAGACTCATAAGGCACACATCATGTGCTATCCAGACTTAGCTCACTATTAATGTTCAATTAAGAGCTTTGCTTATTTGTTAAAATGAATTCATGCCACCAATGTTGCCAATAAAAATTGACCAATATTAACTTTATGTATGCTTCTATATTGAGGAAGAAAAAAATATCTTCTATTTGAAGTTACTAGTCCAGTATATACACTATATGGACAAAAGTATTGGGATACCCCTCCTAATTATTGAGTTTAGGTGTTCCAACCATAACCATTGCTAAAAGGTAAATAAAATCAAGCACATAGGCCGCCATCTCTAGAGACAAACATTGACAGTAGAATGGGTCGTACTGAAGAGCTCGGTGACTTTAAACATGGCAGTGTCATAGGATGCCACACATGAGCCAGTCATAAAATGTCTGCCCTGCCAGATCTGCCCCCGGTCCACTGCAAGTGCTGCTATTGTGAAGTGGAAATGTTAAGTAGTAGCCACAAAGCGGTAGAACACACACACTCACAGAGCAGGGCAGCTGAGTACTGAAGAGCGCAGTGCGTAACTCACTACAGAGAGAATCTGCCTCTGGAAGCAACATTGGCACAAGTGCCATGTGTCAGGAGCTTCATGAAATAGGTTTGACTGGCCCACACAGAGCCCTGACCTCCACCCTATCGAACACCTTTGGCACAGAGAATACAAGTCAGGCTTTCTCATCTAACATCAGTGACATCACAAAAATGCCTACAGAAACACTCCAAAATCTTGTTGAAAGTGTTCCCAGAAGAATGGAAGCTGTTATAGCTGTATAGGAGACCAGCTACATATGTAGTTAGAAAGTGATGTCATAAAAGTCCCTGTTGGTATAATGGTCAGCTGTCCCAATACTTTTGCCCATATAGTGTATGTCTGACAACTGCTTTATGAGAAACATTAAACAATAATTACCACTTTTTCTGTATTTTAGTGTACCCACAAAAAGGAGCCAGTACTGAAAAATAACCAAATTAATATTCAGAAACATCTCACGCTTAGTTATATGCCTTTTACCTAATTTCTTATGCTTCGGAGGGCCGCATTTCTTTACTAATGGATTTTAGGGCATGAATGTTTCTAGTACTAAGAGTTAAGTAGATATTGATAAGTATTGGGTTTTTATACTTTTATTTTAAATATTTTCCCTTTTTTATTGTTTTCCATCTTATTCAGAGCTCCCACTGAAACAATTACGATTACAATAGATTCCGTTGGGATCTCTCTTGTATATTTTGGACCCCAATCATGTCATGTTTAGAGTGCTTGGTTACCCATAAACCAATAGGGAGAACTTCTCTATTGGCATTACTTTTTTATGCTATTCACTGGGTTCAGGCTTAATCCCAGTACTGGTCATGCTGCTGGCACTTTAGACACATTAACATGCCAGGTCATAGAAAGGGTGGGCATGTAACAGCTCTGTAGACGTTTCTCTTTGAAACACACAGGTTCTGTAAAAATGTACTGTTTTTGTTTTTAGTGGTTGACATTGACATCCTCAATATCATCATTTAATAAGAACATTGCCAAATATATTGTATATGTTGTTAACTCAACAAGTATCTATGATGTTGCTTTTTGTCTTTAGTAACTTATTTTCTCGATAATTGATGTTATAGTCATCATGTCAAATTGTGTAAATGCCACGTGTTAATGTTATCTTTTATGTTATGGTTTTATCCTGGGCCTAGTACAGTACTACTGGAAAGAACATTGATTGAAACAATAGAATAATTCTGCCTTTAGGGGACTAATATGAAAGCTTTGTCATTTACAAGTCTTTTATAAAAGCTTGCACAATGTGTTAGCTGCAAAGAACCTTTCATAAGCAGTTTGCTTGGACAATCATCACTATCGAAGCATATCATCCACCCAAGAAATATCAGTCGGTATTCCTGTTGTTGCTGACCACTTCTCTATGCACATTTATGTAGATTTAATTTATCTAGTGATATACATTGATGACAAAACCTATGATCTGATCCAGGAGAGCCATTTCTTCGGTAGTCTTTCTATCTGTTGCTTAATATAAGCATTCAATAAGTGAAAGCCGACTTTGAATAGATGAAAAATTAATCTCTGATCCAGCCTCCTGTGGGAGTTTGCTCTGTCATTATTGATTGAATTTTGCTTTCTGCCTCTGGAGACAAATTGGTTGCAGTTGGATTTTAATTGTTTTCAACACAGAAGAGGATTACTTTTTGAACATTTCCAAGCTTGTCCTACAATACAACACAGCCCTATGGAAAAGAAAAAAAAAAAGTAGTAATCACTTCAGTCAGTTTGCAAAATGAAGAATTTTTCTACCAAATAACAGATATATGTTAAAGGTTTTTTTTTCGTGTTTTAACATTATATTGGACCTGTGATATAAACTATATACAGACAAGTGTCGGTTTTATATATCTAAGTGTCGTTGTCAAGAGATGTTTTGATGAAATCCAGCTTCAATTTTGTTTACAGGAAACGTATTACCGTATATTTTGTAATTTCATGGAAATGGGAACACTTAGTTGGTTTAAAATGGTTAATGCTCTATACGTGAGCTTGTCCAGCTGTTTGATTTTTTTTTTGTTTTAAACCAGCTATTGTAACTATAACATTCTGTGTCTGGTTTTCTTTCAGCAACTAGGCTTACAAAGTCAAACCTGCAAATTAATTCATATAAACCTTTTTTTTTTGTTTCTTTCATTTGGCTACCTTGCGGATGAGCTTACTGTATGTGCTTTAACCATTATAAGCCTACTAAACTAGCAGCTGCTAACTCTTTTGATGCTTACAAAACGCTTACAGGACAGGTTGGACAATATGGATACCACTGTTTTGAGCTTCGTATGAAGGTTTAATTGGTTCGAGGCGTATAAAGACTGCCCTTTTTCTTATCACAGCTACTCCGTTGGTCATGTAGTAGATTACTCCAGCCCTTGCAGGGCCAAAATCCAACACTAGTAATTTGTTACTCTTTCTAAGGGATCAAACAGTCCGTTCACTACACACTAACAAAAAATATGTTTTGGAAAGTCATAAATGCATTTATTTTAATTTAAAGCATTTATTGAGAATATGATACATAACATTGGATATTTTTCTATTTTTCCCAAACGGTTAATATAAGGGTCTTTTGATTCTTTTTTAAGCCTGAGAAAAATGAAAGTGAAACTGGAAGTCAAAGAATCAAGCCAGTATTTCAGGAGGATCCAGTCTTCCGGAGACATACATCCTATGAACATTCTGCGGTTCACATTCCCACGGACATCTACGAGGGCTGTAAGTTAACTGTTTTACATATACCGGTAATACTTAAAAAAATGTATACCCCTACAGTTATAAAGCTATGGCTAAAGATCCAGCTTTTAGTACTCCAACAAAGTGTATATGAATAAATTAATCCCCCACAGGCTTCCAGAAGACCATTGTTCAGGATTTCATCAACGTTTCTTATGTAGCTTTAGGCAGTAACATTCCCCAAATGGTGGGGAGGCTTTATCGCAGAAATGCTTAGTATGGCTTCTAGTTAACAACTGTGAATTACAAGTTACAAGTCGGTATGTTTCTTCTAAACTTAATGAATTGTTAAAATAACAGGATTGAAGTACTCTGGATTATCATAATATTTTTTGCTCTAGGACACTTTTACAAACAGCATATCTCCCAAGTGCGTCTCTTTTGGATGGACAGTGCTTCTTTGGGACCCAAAGTCCTTTGTTCCTTTACCCCCCCCCCCAATGTCCCTCTGTTCTGGGAGCATGTTTGCTGAATTTGAATGTTCTACTGCTCTAGAAGCAACATAATGAATATATAAACAGAATAAAATGCATTTACGCAATAAATTGTGATAAAAGCATTGTTGACAAAAAAGCACTCGTTTTTTAAAAATTATTCAAAAATGGAAATGTTTTGCATTTAAACAAATCAAAAGTATGTTGTAGGTACGACATATTGATAAAAAAACTGTTACACTATAAGAGTGTGTTAACTGCATAAGTGGTTAAAAGCAGTTAATTTCCTTCAGCTTACTGCTTAAATGCATATTTTTTGTAAAGCCTTAGTTTTATCAAGGTGTCTTTTTCATTAAAAAAAAGTAATATAATCCTATGTATAAATGCTGAGCTGCTTGAAAATGTTATGCTAATTAGGATTTCGAATAAATTTGCTGTTTTTGCATTATTAAAATACAATACGATAACCATGGAGCGCATATATATGGAGAGGAAACACAAAAACAACACTAATAGTGTGGCAAATAAATACAGAAAAATAAAAAAGGGGGGGAGGGAGTAAGTCGCACTCACAAACTGTTGGAATAGAAAAGGCTCATCAGGTTATGCAGGGTTTAATGTCTTGTAGAATCTATAAGAACAAACAGACCACAAATGGTGCAGTATCTTCACAATTCAAGGGAAAGGGAGGTCTGGATACACTTACAGTTCAGCCAGGCACAGCTATATGTAAATAGTGTGCAAAAACGCAGTGCAAAACCAAGTCCCCCGTTGAAGAAAGATAGTCTCTACGCGTTTCGCCAGTTGTACGCTGGCTTCTTCAGGAGAAAAAACAAGTAGCTCTGTCAATGCAGTCGAAGAAAATCAAAATTAAATTAAAATACCAAAGACAATGTCTGGAGGTAAACAATGCTACCGTATATTCCGGCGTATAAGACGACTTTTTAACCCCCAAAAATCTTCTTAAAAGTGGGGGGTCGTCTTATACGCCGGGTACTTACCAAGCCGGAGGTTCCCGCGAAGCCACCAATCTCTTTAATCACTACGCGCCGGCTATTAATGCCGAGCGCAGGGATGCCGTCATGTCCCGGCGCCCGGCATCAATTGCCGGCGCGTAGTGATGAGGGAGCAGGGAAGCCCGAGGTCTGGCACTTCAGACCTCGGCTTCCCTGCTCTCTAATAACTACGCGCCGGCTATTGATGCCGAGCGCAGGGATGCCGTCATGTCCCGGCGCTCGGCATCGATTGCCGGCGCGTAGTGATGAGGGAGCAGGGAAGCCCGAGGTCTGGCACTTCAGACCTCGGCTTCCCTGCTCTCTAATCACTGCTCGCCGGCTACTGATGCCGAGCGCAGGGATGCCGTCATGTCCCGGCGCCCGGCATCAATTGCCGGCGCGTAGTGATGAGGGAGCAGGGAAGCCCGAGGTCTGGCACTTCAGACCTCGGGCTCCCACAACTGGATAGAAGACAGAAGATAAGGTAAGAAATGGGGAGAAAGGGGGGAGAACTGGTGTGTATATATATAT
>VKOC01026353.1:0-17656 GCA_009364415.1 Spea multiplicata
TCCAACACCACAAACTAACACACACACCCGCTCCAACACCACACCCTAACACACAAACCCGCTCCAACATCACACACTAACACACAAACTCACCGTAATAACCCCATCACTGTATACAGTAATGTCACTGTTTTTTTTCTCTTATTTTCTCCCAATAAACTCCCTTTATCTGCAGACCCGGAGCCGCCGTTGCTGTCAGTCATGTGATATTTTGGGTGACTTTCCCGGCTCAAACATCACACTGAGCTGATGCTTTATGGCGATGCTAATGAAGTCCGTCCCTCCATAGACTTTCATCAGCCAGAGAGTCCGATTATATATCCGGTTATCTCCGTTTAGCGTTCACATAGATTTTTCGCTCTGGGTCTTGGGGTTTATCAGCCTCTGGCTTTGCCTTTAAAAAAACCACAGCCCTTACACTGAAACCGCAACACGGACGTCAAACCAGCCTCTAAATATAGAGCGGATCGAGAGAAAAGTAAAAATAACGAAAGGTAGGGCACAGAGGCACACCACCCACCCCTCCAGCCTGGGACTCAATGCAACGTTAACCCTTTATAAAATTATTAACCTAATCCTTCAAGCAGCCAGTCAGTGGTGAGAACCTCAGGGTGTTCTTCTGCAGCTCTGTAGCTGCAGCTTCCTTTTTATTACTTTATTATTTGATTTATATAGCACCATCTTATCTTATATTTTATTTTAAATTAATATTTACTTTATAATACTTGCAAAGTACTTGCATGTGCATTCAGGGGGCTTCCTGGTGTCCCTCTTATTTACTGGTGGAAAGATAACCTCTCAAAAACAGGAGAAGCCGGGTCCTGGTGTGATTACTGAAGAGGCGGGATGGACCCCACTGGGAATGACCACAGGCAGCAGATGGGGTAGATGTTTAGGTTATCTTGTGGAATCAGAGGGCAATCATGAAATCAAGTCCTCCAGTGGCACACAGACCACCCTGGACAAGAAGACCAAGGGTTTCCTTAAGCGTTGGCCCCCAGAATGTATCGTCTTCAGACACTAAATATAATTTGGAATGTTAACCAAACCTTTAATTATAGAGACTTATAGTTGGCGTTACTTTGTGACAACCCTTAGAATGAAACCCATACCAAAACTCTCTACAATCCCAAAAATGGTCTATAAAACCCAAGTGATCCATCACGGTACCCAATGCCGACCGGACACTCTTCCTCTTCCACCACGCGCTGTAGACAGCGCCATCAATCTGGTTCAAATATGGCGGAGGGGCTGAAGGTCCGGCCACCTGCTTGGAGCGAGATATTTCAGATGTCGGAGGATCTTTTGGTCCGGCCGCTGACTCCCAGCCCGCAGTTGGCTTTGTTACACATGAAACCTGCACGTATTTCGAGGGTTGGGTGGCAATTTCTCTCGCATGTTTTGGTTGCCACAAAACAAACAATGACTGGGAGTTGGGGAAAAAGGGGAAGCTTCCCGGGTCCCGGAGGTCATCTCCATTTTGGAAGAGACTAGAGAGATATATTATATATTATATATATCACACACCTATATATATATCTATATAAATGAAATGTAATGCAGATCTGTAGTGTGGACAAATTATTTTGCTACCTTTATAGAATTTTGTCCCTGAACAAGAAATATAAATAAAAAGATTAAAACCCAGCAAATCTTTTTCATTTGAGTCGCTCTAAAGGCGAAGTAAGTCCATGATGCCTGGTGGAGCACGGAGAATCCCCCCCACGGTGTACAGACTGATAACGGTACCGGGACCAGTGCCCCCCCGGCCACCAAACCTATTGGAGAAGGAACTCAATGAAGGCCTAGACTCTAATCCAGCATGGAGAGTAGACAGGTCGCCAGATAACAGCCCTTAATGAAGTAACGGACACATTTTCATTTTACTTGCCCAGACCTCGGCATCAAAGTAGGGATTCACTAAAGAAATGCCGTATTTAATTCCTGTGGCCCTTAGCAGGCTCCAGCACTGGAATTAGCGAGCATGGACTGCTGTGGGATCCTTTGGTTCCTCTTCTAGCTGTGGGGTCCGAGCTTGTACCCCGCCAGCGGCCATCCAACCCCGCGAAGCAGCCGAACCGGCTAAATTAATACATAGGAGGGAAGTCTCAGAAGAGTTTGTGGTTTATGCATCAAGCCCCTTTTGCCTCTTGATTAACAATACTTTATCCTGGGTGGGGGTGCGGGAGCTGAAGCCCTCGAGACTTTAGGGCTCAAATATATTTCTCAATTAACGTAGCCTTAAGACGCGTGGCCGTTGCGCAATGTATCCGATACCTTAGTGTGCTGTGGAAGCCCCTCTCACTCTCAGCAGCGGCTGATTACAACTCCCATCACTCAGCTGGTGCTGCATGCTCAGAGCCGCAGTCCGCTATAAGAACAGGAGCTCTCCTTGGGCACACGACAGTTAATATGGATCAGCAATGTGCAATAACACAGGGGTAAATATTCGGTGTCCCCTGCCCCTTGCTAACGGGGAAAGAGTTTACCTAGCGAGAATTATTTGCCCAGACTAAATGTTACATAAAAACTATAAATAATTAATATATTCTTCATATAGCTACAGCCGACCTAATAAACGTCCTCAGACCAAGGTAGCAGCAGCTGGCAAAGATGGCACAGACGAGCGGTTTGGGGGAAAAGATGGCGACGCATCGAATGCACCTTTTAACATATCTTTAGATCCAAAACCACTCCTATTGGTGAAGCAGACGACCTGTTCATTAAATAATTAAGAACAAGAGGTGATCCATTCAGACTTAACCCCTTAAGTAACCCTTCGTGACCACGGCTGTCGTAACATTCCTGCGGTGTTTAGCTGTCATTTTCTTCTTTCTCGTTCACAGAATATTAATTCTACCCCCAGCCTGTCAAAGCTTGCGGTTATTTTTTCACACAAACTGCACTTTAGATAATAAATACCAGAAGCTGTAACTTATTTCAAAACAACACCCAATGTGTGTTCAGCAACGTCCCCGGAGTACAACGATGCCCCATCCACGGGATTGTCAGGTTTTTGGGGGTCTAAAAGGCCAAAACATATGCATGTTTTGTGTAGATGGCCAGGCGTCCCAATACTTTTGCCCACATAGCGTATAATACAGGGAAGGCCCTTTTGGAGTCAAGAATTAAATTTTCCCCTTTTTGGGGCAAAATTGGAAATCCATTTAATGTGAGTTTTTTTTTTTTTGCTTCTTCTGGACCAACAGAGAAAGGTGGACCTTAAGACTGAAGAAGAAAAAAAATCAGTTGGAAAAGAACGCAAAGTTGAAACAAACCAATGGATACGGCTTTAATTTTTTTGTTAAGGCAGCGATCCGAACGCAAGAACAAACGGTTTACATAAAACGCATCATTAGTACCGGATGAAATAGATAAACGGACTGAACAAAATAATCTTTTAAGACATTATTACTCCTGTATTTGTTCTCCAACCTCGACATAATCGTAGCTCGATGCGGAAGGTTTAACCCCTTAAGGACAATGGGCGGTCCCTAAACCCATTGAACATGTACATGTTCGCGCTTGGTCATCAAGGGGTTAATGCCTGCCAGAAACTTATAGAATGTTTAACTTTGCTTTCAATAAAAGGAAAAAAAATAATCTTCTGATAAGTCCAGTAAACAGAAAAAACTAAACACTAAACACAAATACACAATGTCATGACCCATGGGGGGGGCTCGTTGAGGTAACCCCCAGCACTGTATACAATAAGATAGGTCAGCATTGACAAAAAATGGTTTTATTTAGTTTTGCCCCAATAAACTCCCTTTATCTGCAGACCTGGAGCCGCCGTTGCTGTCAGACATGGGATATTTTGGGGACGACTTTCCCTGCTAAACACCACGCTGAGCTGATGCTTTATGGCGATGCTAATGAAAGTCTATGAAGGAACGGACTTCATTAGTCAGATAGTCTAGCTGGGTGAATAAGACTGAGCCATTCAAATGCTCACCACAGGTGGTTAGTGATCTAGAATATTGCAGGGTTATATTCCTTTAGGCAGCATAAGGAGTCAGGGTTGCTTGGTAGATCGGGGCTCGGATAACAGAGCGAGAACTCATACCCACGGCTGATATGCAGCTGCGTGAAACAAATATGCAAAAAGAAAACCACAATTTGACCGGTTTCCAGTCATTTACACAAGTCTACAACTAAAGTCTGGTCTGAAGAAATATAGCATCTAAAATCATTTTATAAAAGTAAATTAAGCACGCTATGAGGAAAAAGCGAAAGAATGAATAGTTCTTTCTATATTAAATTATAGCGCATGCAATCGCTTACTACAAACATACCACGCTACAGAATGTAAGCACATTCTTAGGTAGATTAAAAAAATACTTCATTAAAAAATAAATATAGGGGAGAAGCAGGATTATTTCTCACCACCCGCTCACTCTTCACTCTATATGGTTTCCGCACAGACCTTATCTTCCTTGGGGTGAAATAGTTGATTTAAACACAGGGGGCAAAGACTTGTTCCCTGTCTTCGGAGAGGGACTAAGAAGATTCAGCCCTCCCTTGGTTATTCCCAGGGACAGACGGGCTACAATATCCCTTCGGGGCCGTACAGCCCCAGGGGACCCGACGTTCCTCACCGACAGGGTTAAAGCGTGACCCCTCGGGCTTTTAACTTGCATCACATCCCAGAAAATCAAGAAGTCCTGCGATTACCGGCGTTTGCACCTCGGTGCCCACATCCTGCAGCTTGAGGGACAATGAAAAATACTTAATATGAAAGATACACCTTGCGGGGCGATAATTAACAGGGACCCGGTGTACACATACAGCACAGATAATACTGACAAAGGTTATGTAAAGAGAGAGAAGGGCTGGATCAGGATCATATAACAAACACCGGGGTTAGAAGCAAATACATATGTAACAAATACACAGCACCGGTCATCCAGCGCCCAATAAATAGGGATTATGCTACTTAATATAATAAAAAATAGAATACACTAAATTATATCTGCATTAAACATTATATGAGAAATTCTAGTTAAGACCAATTATTTTTTTAAAAAAAAAAACAAAAAAAAAAAAAGAAAGCAGCATTTGCCCCGACTATTTTTTAATCAATCACGAGACAATATATCAGGACTGAAGAGTTAGAGTTGGGAAAGGAGTTCTTCTGGATACAGAAGCGAATGAATGCATGCGGCTGCTCGGAACGGATCATACGTTATTCTCATTTAGCGCAGGCTGTATAAATTCGGGGTCTTGGTCACGTGACCGAGGGAGAGGGCAACAACATATTGAATACAGCCGAAAAATAAAAGTAAATGTATGTTGAGCTACTGGGTAAAGACGCGTTGTGACCCCTTTTTCTTTAGGTTAGTGTTTCCAAGCACTGGAAGAGCCCCCTTCAGTGGAAAGTTGCTGAAAGCAAAATACAGCTGGACCCCGAGTCTGGTTATCACACAGCGAACATAAAACATAACTTCACGCCATTAAATCCCACACAGAGCTGCGTGAAAAAGATTTATGGGTTTTTAGAACTGAAAGCTAGAAGTGGGGATAATGCAGCCTTCCAGTCGCTCAATAAGAACTCTTATGATGCTCAGCCAGCAGGACAGCTTTTACGTTAGACCCAGGTGTTTTTACGGAATGTGTGAAAATGGTAAAAAAACCAGGCGTTTATCTATACAAAAAAATTAGAATATAAAGAGAAGCACCATGGGAGCCAAGATCCGGCCTCGGCTGCGCATGTACAATACGTAAGGAGGGGAAAATAAAGGTGTGTGTATAATTATATATATATTTCATACACACTGTTATAGCTTTAAATACTGAGAAGCAGCTGATTATGTGTTAGCTAGCGTACCGAGGAGATATATATATATATTACATTCAATTTTATGCATAATATATTATTCAATATTACAACGCTGGTTTGAAATGGAATGGAATCCCGACGCTCTCAACGCAAACTCAAAAATGTAACAAAAAGCATTAGTTAGAGCGAAGGTCTGTGTCACATATCAAATACGGGGTTTTCTGTTGGACTCAATGAACCGCATTAGAAGAAAAAAAAATACGAACAAAGTACTTAAATATCAAGACCCCCCACTGCCTACACTTTCAGCTGGGCGAGTTTGCGCCTCGCTTTCGTTTCCGTGTGTAACCCCGACTCCGGGACCGTGGGTTGCGCTTTCGGAGTGGACGTGAAGCAAGGTTTCTCTTCCTGGACCAGCCTTCCTCTCACAGACGGCGGCACGAAGCCCCCCGCCAGCAGGTGGAAGCCCCTTCTCCCCATCGGTTCCTCTATCTCCATGAGTTCAGAATCTCCCTCTAACGAGGTTGACTCGTCGATGAGATCGCTCACATCCAGGGCAACGCTCCTCTGGAAGTTACTGTTGGCGGCAAGGCTTAAAATGGGGCTGACGCACACGGCTGGAAACTGCTCTTTTCCGGCGGCTTCTAATGCTGGGGCTTCGTTAGCCACGGCTGCGAAGGCCAGAGGAGGGTCAGGTGCGTCTAGCATGGAGTCTTTGGCTGAAGATGGAACGGCATCCATGTTTGCACTGAAATAAAAAGTGGCGCTTTCTTTCTCTCTGGCATGACTAACGGGCGAGCAGGGACCGTCCAACATGTTTCCACCACCATGGCCACCACCGCTGGACGGCAGATCATCAGTCTCTGCTTCAGGGTTATCAAGGACTTTGGTGTACCCAAGCGTGACGTACGCAGACGGCTCATACCGAATACCTTCGGGGCGCTGAACGTTCTCGATCTGCAGCTTCCCCGTCAGAAACCGTTCGGACTCCGCCAGATGCGGGTGAGGAGGTTCTACCTTCCCGAGGAAAATCGGAGCACCCGCCAGGCGTCCGGGAGAAACGGCGTCGGCAAAACCGCTGTCCCCAAAAGCAGCGTTGATCTGCGACAAATTCCCCGTTTTCATGGCCAGCCTCACCAGCAGCCAGTGATGGCTCGGCTTCAGCTCTTCGTTCACGGAGGACTCCTTCCCAGAAGATCCATCCCAGCAGCCCGACGAGAAGGCCGACTCGCTCGCCTTTCCATGCGCAACCTTTGACGCTTGCGTCCTTTTACAAAAACTCTGAGATATTTCGGCGGATTTCGGGTGCAGTAAAGTGTAATAAATGATCAGAGCCGCGCAGCCTGTCGTGGATAAAAGCAAGATGTCAAACCCTGCAGGCTGTGCTGACAAATCGATTGTTACAGACTGAACCCTGCATAATGTTTTACTTATTACCGCTCTGAAACCCACCCATTAAAAAATATTCACAGCAACTCACACAAAAACATTCACAGCAGCCCCTATTTATTTCGCTTTCTGTCGGGTTCAAGAAGATGCAAAGAGGAACTCAAAGTACTAATTACAATGCTTTCCCAAGAGTTTCTGTACCCGCTAACCAGAAAAGTTTCGGTAGGTTATATATTTGTCATTGTAAATAATCAGATATCCGTTCTTATTAACCATTGACTCACCAATGAGAAAGCCAGACAGCACGGTTACGGACAGCTTCACGTGGCTCCACGCGGCCTCCTGTAGGAAATTGGTAGCCAGCAGCAAGAGAACGCAGTTTTCCAACAGCATGATCTGTGAGTATACGAGAAGGAAGCAAAGACTTTAAGAGCCGTACGCTGGCCTCCGTGACCCTCTTTTGTGTGTTAATACGATTCTTACCGCGTAGAAAGTAGCGGCACGATAGCGGGAACGGCCGCGTTTGACATTAATGAAGCAGAAGACATAGACTGCCCCGACGCAGACGTTGAACAGTCTCCAGTAGCAGGGGCAAGAGATCACATCGGTCCCCTGAGCGACCAGCCAGAAAGACATGACAAGCCAGTGGGCCCCTAGAGGAGGAAAGGAAGCATCCGGTCAACAAGACGGGGTTACTTGTGGTCAGGATCATCTTTAGCACTAAATAAAATGTGAGAATTTACTGGTTAATAATCCCGGAGATGTCACTTATTACTAAAGCGCGTTATTTTCCCATGAAAGCGCCCTCTATACGGGGAAGTCATCATTTATGGAACTAGAATGAAGACAGTCTCCAGGGGAAGGTTAAGAGGGTGCGCACGGCAGGAAGAGGCATCCGAGGAGCATTTTCCGATGAACCGTTACTTGGTTTATAGGGAGTCAAAGACAAAAGGGTTAAAAACAGTAAGGAAGAAGTGGAAGGAGGTAGAAGATCCCCATCGCTATTCACCGGCTACCGACCCCAAAGAAATGGGATAGAAGAGGAGAAAAAAAAAGGTAAATCCTCACCTGCCACAGCAAACACCCAGAAGTGATAAACCCGGGAAAACACCACCAAGACCACGGCCCTCGTGCCGATCATCCCCATCCGCCATAAGAGCTGGCAGAGCAGAGACGCCCAGGGCGTGGAGAGGTGACCCGGCTTCAGAAGGCACATGAAGCGGCCGTACGAGACCAGAGCCCAGGAGAGGGACAGGAGAGACAGCAGAGCGCTGATCGCTGGGGAGAGAGAGGAGACGCGGGTCAGGGGAAACGTAACCGGTCATACGTGACACGACCCGTGTAACACGCACCGCGGCCGGCTCTTCGGTTCTGATATCGGGGAGGGGGCCGGATAGCCGTCTCACCTGCGTAGGCGTCCGTTTCGTGCGAGCTCAGGTAGATGAATGTCTGGAGCAGTAAGTGAGGCAGGGCCTGGACCAGGGCTTCCAGAAGCCGGAGCAGAAAGAGTTCACCCCGCTTCATCAGCACATCCCTTCCTCCTGGACCACCTATTCCTCCCCGGCCAGCTCCCCAGAGAACATCCACGTGCCTGAAAAAAAACAAAAACAAACAAGAGAATCAGCGTATTTCCTCCAGAAACTAAAATAATGGTTTATTATTATTATTATTATATTAATATAATATTTTATTTGATCCTCCCAAAAAAACAAGCCCAAAAAATTTACATGAAATAACGTGCGTGCGGCTAAAATAAAACCCTCGACTGGCATGGATCCCCCAACCAATATAAAATGTATAATGAGCCTGTAACGCTCTCACACAATCTATCACTGGGCATCAGCCTGCGCGGCCGCGTGGACGCACAATGAAGCAGACCGGGGCATTAATCCGGGTTACCTGCCAGGCCCTAAAAAGCATATAAATTCCGATCTGCGGCCACTGATTTTGCCCGTGAGACAGGATCGGACTCGCTGAATTTGGGGTCCTGCGACGTAGAGGGGGGTGATGAGATATATATTATTATATATATATATATATACGGCCGTACAGAGTGATGGGATCCCCGACATTTATTATATTTACAACAATACACGAGCCACGGGGATTCTTATTAAACCTTCGCTATCCTGGAGAGCGAGCGCGGCCCCCGCCGGCCCCCAGCCCAGACAGCAGCTGGAAACAAACTTAGTGTTTTACGGCATTAGGAAGCCCCTTACAGGAAGCATGAGTCAGACGCTGAATCACATGCCTAATAACCACCCGGAGTAACCCTTTGTGTGCCGCACTCACAATCAATCTCACGTAACACAAACAATACCCCAGAATCAGTGTCTATACACATATCTATACGTACAGTATACACACACACACACATATATATATATACACCCCCCCCGTCAATTAATCTGCAGGGATATTTGTAGAAATAATGGTTAGCGTTTTATCCACCAATTAGTTGGTTTTTTTTGGTTTTATCCCAGGTAACTTTGGTAACGGATCGCAGATCGTCCTAGACGCAGACAGGAGAGCTGAATCCGTATGACAGCCGCGTGGTGCCTTTCAGGGCTGCAACAACTAATCGATAAAATCGATAATAGTCGGCCAATCGGCAGTGACTGCAGGGAGGTTCCGGAAGTAAGAAAGGGGCGGGGCCAAGGGTCGATTGGCCCCACCCCTTTCCTATGTCGTCGACATGGCTCAAGAACTCATCTAACTGGTGAGTATAAAATGAATATTTTGGGCTGCTGAAAGTTAGGGGCGGTTATAGTTAGTGGGGTGTTTAGGGTTAATTTAGAGGCGTCGTGTCTGCATCCAATCATGACGGGGACTCTTCATACAGAAACCGAGCAGCTTTTTTTAATTTTTTTTTTTTGGGGGGGGGGGGGCCTTTTTAAAGGAAATATTAACCCTTATAGCCAACGGTGAAAATTCTATGCTGCGTGTTAACCAAAAGGCTGTAATATCTGTCCTAATGGAAGCCTTTAAAGAGACTCCTAATTGAGCCACCTGCATTCAAGCAGGGATGGAAACCTCAACACACCGGCACCAGAAGCACCAACTGGGAGGAGTGTTGGCTATAATCGCAGCCGCATGGAACAGGAGGGGGCCGGCCGCGTGGAACAGGAGGGGGCCGGCTGCGGGCCGCGTGGAACAGGAGGGGGCCGGCTGCGGAGAACCCGCTAGCAGGCATGGCGGCGACGCGTTACCGTTTCAGGATCCCAAGCTGCAGGAGATGAAGCAGGCCGAGGGCGAAGCACCGCGGGCGGCCGTCCGACCGGAACCAGGAGAAGCTGAGCGCCTGGAGCAGACATCCCGGCAGCAGCAGCGCGAGCGTCCATCCGGCCCACAGACAGCGCGCAGACACAAAGTAATGGAGGATCACCGCCAACTCTGCAAGGGAAGCCACAGCATCGTTATCTCTAACGGACAGCAGAGGACGGCCTCCAAACAGACATATACCACGAGCACCGCTTATATCCGTTTCTACTACTGACAGGGTGGTAGATAAGTGGAACAGCTTCCCAGCAGAAGTGGTAGAGGGTAATACAGTGAGGGGATTTAAACATGCACGGGATAGACATACGGCTCCTGAATCTAAGACGATTGTTACTTTGTAGGCTGTAGTTCCGTTTCCGCTGATAAATTCTCTTTTTCTTATGTTTTTTTTTTTTAAAATAATAAACAAACTACAGCTCAAAAAGTTTGGGGTCACTTAGAAATGTTTGGGGAGGGTTTGTTTTTTTTTAGAAAGGTTTGGCCATTAAAATAATATGAAATGGATCAGAAATCCAGCGCAGACGGGGTTAATGCTGTAAATGACTGTTGTAGCTGGAAACGTCTGATTTTTTTTATGGAATCTGGCGCACGATCCGCACCGAACAAGCTCAGCGGCTGGCGATCAACGCCTGAAAGGGTCACGAGTCGAACAATTTATTAATTGTGTAAAATAAAACACGGAACCGCGATGACATCACTTGTTTGGGGCGGCCGAATCCGATCAGCGACCAGAGATGCCCCTGATCATCAGCCGCGTGATAAATAGAATCTGAGATAATGACATCACCAGTATCGCTACAGATAACACATGTGATATCACCGATAAACAACCTCTGATAACAGCCCCGCCCCCTCTCCAAAACAAATAAGAGTAAGGAGTAAAAAATGGTTAATAATCAATGGGCTGGGAGGCGGTTCCATTTATCCACCACTCTGTCAGTAAAGCTTTCCTGATCATGTTTAGTCGCCCTCCTGTGATCTCTCCCCAGAACGGAAATATCCTTCCAGAGATGGGATCTCCAGACCTGTACCCACTACTCCAGGCGCGGTCAGAGATCTGTGAAGTGACAGAACCTCCTCCACCTGCCCCATCAAGTACCCTCTCAGGAGTAATTTCAAGGATTACATTTGTGGCACGCTCACTCACATACTCATGTTGCCATGGAGACAGCGCAGACGGAGCAGTTCATTTTGCAGACAGTGAGACAAGACCTGTTCCTCTTTATAAGGCTCATTATTGGAAAGTTGACACGTAATGTAATATATATATAAATGTGTGTGTGTGTGTTTAACCCGTTCCTTTGCACACTTACACCACCCGTGCTGGTGCAACGCGCTAAGGTAGCCATGGCAACCAACAAAAAAAGTTGCAGCCGCAACCACTGGAACCCCTCACACTACCGCTCCCCCAATCACGCTCGGCCAGACGCGCATGCGCAAACCCCCCCTCCATCACGGTCGGCCATACACAAACACACAGCTACCGACCCACTCCAAACAAATTGTTCAGAAGGCAGAAAAGTTAACAAACAGTTAACCGCTCCGACCCCCAAACCATGCACAGCACCGGGCACACTCACCAGCTCCTCTCTCGGCCAGGTACAGCACCAGAGACACGGCCACCATCCCGCCACCGCCGTACAGCACCGACCGCTACGCCGCAGTCACATTTCCCGCCTAGCGCCGGGCCACGCCCACCGGGTTATCGAACCAATCGGAACTTTGCCTTGCTGCCGGCTACACAGTACTTAACTCCTTGAGTACCAGAGGGCTGCAGCTCAGTGCTGATTAGTGACTTTTTCTTGCGGGATCGCGCAAAGTGAATACGAAACCTGCGCTTTATATACATCCATCCATATACCTATCCATACATTCATCCATCTATACATTAATACATTCAACCATACATCTATACATTCATCCATACATCTATACATACATACATCCATACGTTAATACATTCAACTATACATCTATACATACATACATCCATACGTTAATACATTCATCCATACATCTATACATACATCCATATGTTAATACATTCAACCATCCATCCATCCATACGTTAATACATACATACATCCATACATCCATACGCACAGCGGAGGGGAAGAGAAGCATTGTTGGGCATTTTGTGCATGCAGATGAAACAAATGTCTTATTAATAGCGTTTAACCCAAAAACAGTCCAACAATAAAGGTCACGGCGACCCACATCTACAACTGCATTTTGTTTTTATTTTTTCATAATCATTGATCGCCTCTTAAGCTGAAAGGATGTCGCGGAAATGCCTCGCTAGCGAACACACGAATAATGACTACCAACAACTTTGACACGAAGGCTGGTGGTGGAATTAGTGCATGTAAAGAGTTAAAATACCGCAATCTGAAATACCTTGGAGTGTCTAGTTTTCAATAATATATGATTCCATGGGGTAAATTGAACCGGCCGGCTTCAAAGACGTCCCAAATGGGACATTGGGGCAGAAGGACCAGATGTCAAAGTTCCAAGTTTAAAAAAATTGCTCTTCCCAAATGTGGCCCTTTTATTTCTAAACTGAAGTCAATTTATAGAATCTATTTAGCAGGTTTTTTTCATTAGCTTTTGTAGATATTATGTAGATATTTTTTTCTAATAAAAGTCACCAAAAACTAGCTTCAAATTTTCAATTTTTTACTGCATTTTTACTTTTTTTTTTTAAGGGAAATTAGAATGACAAGATCAAAAAAAATTCTCCCTCCCCTTCTTGTCTTAAAAAAAAAATATATAATATAAAACTTGCGTGGGTAAACTAAATGGGAGAGGAGAAAATTACACCACCTCCAAAGTGTCAAAGGGTAACAAAAAATGAAAAACAGTCTGGTTCCTAAGGGGTTAATTGTCTTTTATGAAGTGTAAACAGGGTTTCTTCTCCTGTCCAAGTATCCTCAACATTGTCATCTATTAACAATCTACGAGTATTTCTGTGAAGCATGCGCAATGTCAGAAGAAGCCCTTACTTCTCAACACTGCAGAAAGTCTCTTTGGAACAAACCACTTCGTGTAAGGACAGGGGGGGTCATGTGGAATAAAACTGTCATTTGTGACAGAGGCAGCTGTGTGTTGGCCCTGAGGATATTTGGAAGCAGGGCAGAACACCCCTATGGCTCCTGCACTGTGGTACAGCCTGCCCTGATAGTGATGTCATAGTGCTGTGATGTCAGAATGCTGTGATGCTCTGTAAAAGCACATCCAGACACTCTGGTTGTTTCAGATTGTGAGCAGTAGCAGTACTGAGCATAACAGTTACCTGTCCACGACAGGGAGCCAAATTACCATTTACACTGACTTTGAAAACACAAAATAGGCAGAGATTAAAAGGCCTTCATTCGTGTGACGCAACACCCGGCACATAGGCGCCAGTCTCTGCCCCTGAACATCTTTGACTGACGCCCGACAGGTAGACGTTTCAGCCGTCATGGAGCTCACTTGCTTCGGCACTCCTGGCCCTCGCACAAGCAGCAGAATAACATTCACGCTGTGTGTATTTGGCTGGGCGCTCTTATTCGGCGGATCTCTACTTTCTGTCTATGGGTTCGCGTCATGCCAGTCCGACAGCTGTATCGCCTACAAGGTGACGGGCCCGGTACTTGCCGGGTTAGGGCTGGCATGTTTAATGATGGCGGAGTTTACTGCCAACCGAGAGAGGAGAAGGAGGGAAATAGAAGGAGACCCGACGGATCCAGATAGCAGCTTCCTCTGCGGCAAAAGCCGTCAGCTTGCGCAGTTCCTGATACTCGGGGTGCTGTTACTGGTTTGCGGGGTAATAGTTAGTATCCCAGGACTTTTGGTTCCAGCCTGCAAACCGGCATCCGACACAGACAAAAACCCTA
Source organism: Spea multiplicata (assembly GCA_009364415.1). NCBI lineage: Eukaryota > Metazoa > Chordata > Amphibia > Anura > Pelobatidae > Spea > Spea multiplicata. The sequence continues at coordinate 14,323 of VKOC01026353.1, forward strand.
AACTCTGTGCGGCTCGCTTAATGCCGGTAATCGCAGTCGTAATCGGTTTGTGTTACTGGCTGGCTGTCTGTGTGATCAGAAGCCATGGTTGTTCGGTGAGCAGGGACCCTCCTTCCTATGACATCATCGATTTCGAAAGGGGAGACCATGATTCCGGCGGGGAAAATGAACGCGACGTTCCATGGCTGCGCGGGACGACCGTACAAAACATCAACGAGCGTCACCCTTCAGAGCCGCCTCCAACATGCGAGGAAATAAACCCTACTGAGCCGGATCCTGAAGAGCGTTCATCATCACCATCATCGTATCACTCGGTTTCACAATCATCGGAGTCGAGTGACTATGAGCTCGCACCGGGACCCTAAACGTGGAAAGTCTGAACTATTGGGGTTTTTTTTTTTTCTAACATTTCGACTCAGTACAGAGTTTGAGCCGGAAACCCAAAACATCGCATCTGACGATATCCAGGTCTGCAGATAAAGGACTGAAATCAGACCGGGTTTTTTGTCAGTGCCGGCACCGTACAGAACGCCTGTCGAAATGTTTTTTTCCCCCCGTGAGACTTCCCCTTTAAATAAGGGATAAATAAAATGACATCTTTTCATGGCTGCCCCTCAAACAGTATCTGCGTGTGTTTGTGTGCGTGTTGGATGTACCGCGTGTACGAGGTCACATTATCGTATGGAATCTATAACATAAATCTCTTACATGTGAAATCAATGAGTTATCTCTGGCTTGGAATCAACTCCAAGATACGAGATATATCCTACCCGGCGCGATCCTCTTCATATAACTCGAGTGACCGCGAGCTCACACCCCGACCAGAAATGTGGGAAGTCAGCGGTTTTAGGTCGGGTTGTAGGAGGAGAGATGAGATATCTGCACTGGGTTTCTAGCTTAGTGCTCTCTGTCAGCCGTACTTCTCCAGGCCGTTTAACTCAACAATGTTGCGTCTTCGTTAAATTGCGCCGTGTTTATATAAGCATTGCTGCCAATGCTTACATGTTTAGTATGTTACATGTGGTATTATTTACATGTATGGATGGTTGAAAAGTATGGATAAATGTATGTATGGATGGATGGATGTATGAGTGACAGCCGTGTTAACGCATCGATGTCATACGTTACAGAGCATGCCCTGGAGTATGCGGGCTGTATCCACTAAATGGCTCACGCACACAACATACATGAAGGCAGCACTTTCACATGTCCCTAACCAGCACAGAAAAACGTGTTTTCTGTAAACATGGCGGCTGCCTTATCCATCCCGGTATATCGACAGCCTACCTGCGGGAGACGGAAGGCGCAGGGCGCCCCCCCAACCCCCTGTAAGTAATGCAGCCGCGGGTTTTTTCACCGAAAGTGAGCTAATTGCCCCCGCAGCACGTCTACAAGCTTTTGAGGTGAGACGCCATCTTTTTGGTTTCCAGGACTTGTTTGTGCAGTGAGCCATTTAGTGGATACAGCCCGCATACCCCAGGGCACGGTCTGTAAAGTATCAGATCGATGCGTTAACACGGCTGTCACTCATACATCCATCCATACATACATTTATCCATACTTTTCATCCATCCATACATACATACTTACATACACCTATACATACATCCATACATGTAAATAATACCACATGTAACATACTAAACTTCTTCGGGACCAAACTATTTTACTGAATGACTCTAAAGACAAGGAATCCCATTTTATAAGTTTATAATTATTATTAATATATAATACATCGTTTAATATTAGTATTTCCTCTAACATCCTATAATATTGAAGAGTTCATTATTATTATTATTAGTGCAATTAATATTATTGATAATTGTAATATATAAAAGTCAGTATTAAACGTGATATTATTATCCAATCATTACTTATTATATCTAATATTAATATATGTTTTTTATATAAGAAAATGTCAGATTTCCTAAAAAACCAAGTAAAATTGTGAAATTATTAAAATTATTATTATTAAGAACGTTATCTAAAAGTATAATATGACACTAGTATCGTCCTACAAAATCGTTATCCATTAAAGTCTAATTTACATTATTTATTTAATAACTAATTGTTTAATAATTGTAATATTTAGGAAAATATTAGTTTTTCTTCAAAAAAAATAAACGATAAAGATTGCAATTGTTATTATTAAAATTAATAAACTAATATGATATAGTAATTGTAATATATAGGCAAATAGTAGTATTTCCTCTGAAATCGTATACCCTAATTATCACGGTTATTAAGAGTAATATTATATTCTAATTTTAAGATATGAGCTGATATTATTTCCTCTAAAAATCTTATTTGAATTGAAATCTCAATTCAGAAAGGAAGCAGTGTTCATTTTTGCATTCCAGCCACGTTTGGGTAAAGCATAGCTGCCGACAGTTCCAAATTTTTCTGGGGCAGTCCCGGCAATACCTTTACGTGAAAAAAACCCAGTCCTAGAGCCATTGGGGGAAGTGTGTACTGGGCCCCAAGATTTCGGATTGCGGCTCTGTACAAACTGTTATCTGTCCTTGTTGCCATTCCCTTATAGGAACTATAACTGATATGATAGCTGACAAAAGTCCTGAGTTCGACAGTACAGTCCTAATCCCCAAGCTTGTTTCCCTGGTGTCCATTAACATTTCTCATCAGTCCCTTAAAAGAGCCTTACATATGATGATCTAAGGAAAGTAAGGGGTGGTCCAATGGGAAACATCCCTGCCATGATGCCCGCATAATTTGGACGAGCATGACATCACAAAACTGGCTACATTTGTGTGACATCGCACTCCTCTGGGTGTCCCGGGAAGTCTCTGTATCTAAGCCATGGTCATAAATAGGTGCAGACATCCCTAAATAATGGAATGGATTTAAATCATTAGTCTCTCTATTACCAGTATTTATAAATCTCCAATGCCGCCTGAACCCAGCATTTCACTCACCCGACACTAGAGGGCGCCACCAGAGCGATGTCATGGGATGTCTTGCCCCTATTCAGTGGCGGAACTACCGGGGTCGGGGCTGAAAACGACCGCTCGGCACCACTTGGACCCCCTGTCTGACAGAAATCCAGGACTCCTCTGTTCCCCGCCGCTGCCGCTGCTGCTGCTGCTATCGCCGCCGCCTGCCTCAGCGCTGCCCAGAGTGCAGTGTTGGGAATGTGAGGCGTTTGTCTCGGGTGCCGGCGCTTCACACTTAGCGCCGACATATGATATCATATGCCGGCGCTTCACCCGAGACAAACGCCTCACGCTCCCAACACAGGAGTTGACGGTAAGTGACCTACAAAGGGCGGTAGGGAGGGAATGGGTAGATCGTGAGAAGGGGGTAGGGAGGGAGAGGG
>VKOC01026354.1:0-36052 GCA_009364415.1 Spea multiplicata
AAGAAGGAAGGTATGTAGAAGAGGATAAAGGTCTATCTGACTGCCTCAACGAATATTTCTGTTCAGTTTTTACAGATGAAAGGGACCTCAGTTACAAAAAAAAGTACATTTGATACATGTGAGTTTATTGAGGCAGGGGTTCTACTTCAGTTGCCTTAGGTAAAGACAAATAAGTCGATGGGGCCTGATGGGATACACCCCAAGTTATTAAAAGAGCTTGGTGGTCTTGGTGAAATTAGCGAATATTGTGCCCATTCACAAAAAAGATGGTCACATTGGGTCTCAAGATTAAAAACAACATGGGTTTACCTCAGGAAGATCTTGCCAAATTAATCCTATTGTTTTTTTTGATTGGGTGACTAAAGTAATTGATCAAGGTGGTGCAGTAGACATTACGTATCTGGATTTCAGTAAGGCCTTTGACACTGTCCCACATAGAAGACTTATAAATAAACTGCAATCTCTGAGTATAGATCCCAATGTTGTTGAATGGATTAAGGAGTGGCTGAGTGACAGACAACAGAGGGTTGTAGTCAAAGGCATATATTCAGAACAAGGTCTTGTTAGTGAGGTACCTCAGATCTGTACTTGGACCCATTCTCTTTAATATTTTTACTAACGATATTGCAGAAGGTCTTGTTGGAAAGGTATGTCTATTTGCTGACGACACAAACATTTCCAACAGGGTTGATGTTCCTGGAGGAATAAGCGAAATTGCAAATGATTTATGTAAACCGGAAAAATGGCCAGAGCTGTGGCAACTTTCATTTAATGTGGATAAAAACAAAGTAATGCATCTAGGGCATAGCCCAAACAGTCCTAACTTCTACGTTTGAGGAAAGGGTAATTATTCCAGAGCAGTAAAGGGTAGGTAGACAATTCAATAGAGCAGCATGAAAATGCTAGCATAATGCTTGGTTGTATAGGGAGAAGTATTAGCAGTAGAAAAAGCGAAGTGTTCATGCTTTTGCACAGAGCACTGATGAGACCTCACTTGGAGTATTGTGTATCAAGTTCAGAGAAGGGGTGCTAAAATGGTTCATGGATTACAGGATACTTATCAGGAAGGGTTAAAGGATCTTAACATATATATAGCCTGGAAGAAAGATGCAACAGGGGGGATATGATAGAAACATTTAAATACTTGAAGATAGTCAACATGATAAAGAAAGAGAGAAATACTACGGCAACAAGAGGACTTAGTCTTAAGCTAGAGGGGCAAAGATTTAAAAGTAACATCATGAAATATTATTTTACTGAAAGGGTAGTTGATGCATGGAATATCTTTACAACAGAAGCGGTAGATGTTAATACAGTGAAAGCATTTAAGCATGCATGGGATAGGCATAAGTATAAGCTAGATATAAGCCCACGATTAAGGAAAGCATTCAGAGGTTGGACAGACTGGATGGCCCAAATGGTTCTTATCTGCCGTCACTTTATATGTTTCTTTGTTAACAGTGTAACAAAATGGGCATTTAGATTTTGGCCTATCTTTGGATGTGCTATCTTAGAGTTCATTTTAAAAAGTGGATTGGCCCCAAATATATGGAATGTAACATTAGTCAGAATAATGTCTACATTTTACACTACATCCATTTGTGCAGACACAGTGACACCTAGTGGATAAACAACACAAATGCATGTTTTGAGAGAAGCCAATGCACACATGATGAAACATGATGAATTCCTCGAATAAGATCCGTGTCTTAATTTATTCTTTATCTGGTTTTAATTCTGGACAGCTTTATGTCTATACCATGCATGTTTAAAAACATAAAAATCAACTTATGTCTCTCCTACCCCACAAAAAATGCCCTTTCACTGATACATTTAAAAATCGTACAATGCTGTCATGTTTGACAGGGTTTTTTTCAAGCCAGGCTTATATTATGTTTATTTTTCAAATTAATATATCTTTTTTTGCCATTATAAAATTTGTTAGTTTTCTTCATAACATAACATAAATACTGTAGTAAAGAATTACAAAATGGATACAATTTCACAAATTTTTGTTTTGACTAAATGCTTAGACTCAATGGACCAAAGGCAGCAGCCCCCCCACACACACACACACAAAAGAAAAGATTGCCCTTTAACACAAAAGCAACTGCCCCATGATGATTTTTTTCTACCTTACTGTTAATCTCAGGCCAACTCAGATTTATGCAAATAGATGCCTTTTTCTGGCCACCAAACCATCAGGAGATATTGTCCAGCCCCTGATGTGAGCACAAAGCATAAAGACTTTCATGAGTTTAGTGTGCAAGAACATAACTGGCCCGTATAGAGCCCTGACCTCCACTCCATTGAATACTTTTGGGATGAATGGAACAGAGATTGCGAGCTAGGCCATCTCGTTCAACATCAGTGCCTGGCCTCACCAATGCTTAACTGAATGAATAGGCAAAAATTCCCACAAAAACACTCTAGAATCTTGTGCAAAGCCTTCCCAGAAGAGTGGAAGCTGTTTACAGTTTTGTTAATATTTTAATACATATACATATCTATACTCATGTTTATTACCATAGTGATTAATTACTTTGTGTTTATTATTTTACTTATATAATATAAATGTTTTGGGTCTGGGGTGTGGTTTCTTATCACTTTTGATTTGCTCCCATTGGCGAAACATGGGAAGCTTTGCATGTGTTGTAGATGTCCAGCATTCAATAAAACATTTTCTTGAAATATGTTGCTATGGTGTTTCTTCAATTGCTTTTTATGGATTAGAACCTTCGGTACAAGTATGTACTGCTTACAGTGATCCATGGGCATTGTTGCTGGGCAGCAGCTCAAGTGCGCCCCTCACCTTGCAGTACCTGGGGCAGCTGTCCCTCTTGCCCCATAGAAGTTACAGCCATGCTAAACGTTCTTCTACTGCCTGCTTAAAGGATTTTCTGTATACACAGGCTTTCTGTTTGATGCATTTGCCCTGTATAACACGTGAATTCTATGTAGCTCTAATAAGCAATGTACATGTTTTATCTGTATGTGATACATTATAGATATTATAGAAATTTATAGAAAGTTTTTCAATTAACGATGTGAGACTAATGCAAAATAAATACAAAAGACTAGCATTTATAGCTCAATAGAGTGGGAAGGACAAAGATGTGTTTTCACTGAAATCTAACTTTTCTTCTGTACTAAACCAAATATACATTGTAGTTGCTTTTACATTATAAGATGTTCACAAATGGGTCTAAAGGGGATAAGTAAATACATTGTTTGGAGGCAGAAAAGACTATTTTAAAAGGTTTTGGTAAGTGTTTGGTCACAAATGAGCTGTTAAATTCAACTTAACGCAAACAAAGCCCATGGGATGACCACCTCCAGCTTAGCAAACAGACTAGCCCCCCTCTACTTTCAGCGTAGACATATCTTGTCAGGACATCTAATCTGAGACTTTGAAGGTTAACAGTACAGGGACCAGGGCTGTTTGTTTAGGGATTTGCTTACAATAGGGAGAGGTAGTATAACACCCTTTGTGGATATATGAAAAGTAATTTAAGATGGGACACTTTAAGGCAGCATTGACAGTTCACAACAGGTTTTCATGTAGACACTGCTGAATTTTACACATTTAAAAAGGTTGAAATGGACACAAATACGCATTCTACCAAGGAAGGCCAAATATAGAAATAATTAGAAATATATATTCATTACAATGTAAATACAATGCCAAGCTATTCAGTAGTGTTATACAGTGGAATACCAAAACATATTAGATGACAACCATGGTATGAACTAAGAATTGTTGGAAGCTTAGAGTCAAAATGAGAAAAACATATCTGCACACAGAAATCTAAGAAGTGATCACATACAATAACAAACTGGTGCAAAGGAGAAAAGGGTGATCAAGTCGGTGGTTGAGGGGAGTGAGACAATAGGAGGGGACTGCTTGGATGGGGATGAGTTGATCTAATTGCGATGATGTGTTGAAGCCGTTTGTTCTGATGGCTGTGATTAGGATGATGGTTGGGAGCACTGTAAAGGAATGTTGTACACTTCCCTGAACAAGTGGGTTTTCAGAGAGGTTGTGAAAGTTGTGTACCAGGCAAAAGTGGAACGGGGAAGGGAATTCCACAGGAGGGGTGCGGCGTGGGTGAAATCCTGAATACGGGAGTGGGAAGAGGTAACAACAGTAGAAGAAAGCCACAGGTCATGAGAGGAGCGAAGAGGGTGGGTAGGGGTGTATTTGGATAGGAGGATAAAGATGTAAGGGGGTGCCGAGTTGTTGAGGGCTCTATAGGTCAGAAGTTTAAATTTGATTCTGAATGGTATAGAGAGCCAATGAAGTGATTGGCATAGTGGAGCAGCGGCAGAGAAAAATTAATCTAGCTGCAGTGTTGAGGATGGATTGAAGCGGTGAAAGGTGGGAGAGGGGGAGACCCGGTTAGTAGGGTTAGTTAGTTGCAAAAATATCCAGGCTGGATATCAAAAGGGAGTGGATTAGTAACTTGGTGGTGTGTTATGTGAGGAAAATGTGGATTCGGGAGATGTTTTTCAGGTGGAGGCGGCAGGATTTGGTGAGGGACTGGATGTGAGGGATGAAGGAGAGAGCAGAGTCGAGGGTGACACCAAGGCAGCGAACCTGGTCTGTTGGTTGGATAGTGGAGTTGTCAACAGTAATAGAGATGTCAGGAAAAGTGTAAAGAGCAGATTGCGGGATTACCATGAGTTCGGTCTTAGAGATGTTGAACTTTAGCTAATGGGACACCATCCATGATGCAATTCCGGTAGACAGTGAGGCGAGTTAGAAGAGAGGGGAAAAGGTCAGGAGCAGAAATGTAGAGTAGGGTGTCATATGGTACTGGAAACCAAAGGAAGAAATACGTTTTCTGAGGGAAGAAGTGTAGATGGAATATAGCAGAGGCCCAAGAACTGAGCCTTGAGGAACACCAGTAGCTAGCTGTAGGGGAGAGGAGGAAGTTCCAGTAAATGAGACACTAAAAGTACGGTTAGAAAGGTAGGATTTAAGCCATGAAAGAGCCATATTACGGATGCCATGAGCATGAAGTGTTTGTAGGAGAAGAGGGTGGTCGACTGTGTCGAAGGCTGCTGACAGGTCCAAGAGAACAACCAGTGAGAAATGGCCTTTTGTTTTAGCTGTGAGGAGGTTATTAGTAATCTTGGTCAGTGCAATCTCTGTTGAATGCTGTGGATGGAAACCAGATTGTAGAGGGTCAAGTAGAGAATCTGATGAGAGAAGGTTTGTTAGTTGATTGTAGGTTAATCGTTCCAGCGATTGGAAGCTAGTGGGAGAAGTGAAACTGAATGGTAGTTTGAATTTACAGGTCATTACTAACTAGGACTGATGTTAGACACCCCATACAGGAAGCTATACATTGCAAAAAATTGAGCTGCACACCTAGAGGCTGACCTGAAAAGGAGTATGACTTGTATAGGCAGAAGACCTTCTCTCTGGGCTTTCCATAGTTATCACAGATCAAGGGTCCTGCTATTATCACAGTGCTTGTCATGCCTACATGGGTGACCAATATGAACCCCAATAAGGCTTTAGCCTAAATTGCTAAGCATCTGTCTCTCACACAACCGGGCAGAGCGAACATGTAGCCAACAACGTAATCTGGCCTGGGCCTTGGGTGGCAAGTCCAGGGTTGCGACAGTCCCCTTTCTGTAAAACTGCGTCCGATCACCCTCCTGGCACCCAGACACTGTATTAAAAGGCGCCGCACGCCTTTAAGACACAGCACACTGGGATGTCATATCCCAGATCTCCGTAGCGAAGATAGTCACCACAGAGAGGGCAGCTGTGTGCAGGCCCCTGGGTCAAGCCGAGGGCGGTGCTAATAATAAATACCTCATTGTCTGCAGCGTTAGGTCTACAATCACCAGTTTACCGAAAATGAGTTCTGTGCATCTTCAGGGACAAAATGAAGAGTTCTTACACAGCCCTGACACAATCACATCAGATCAATTCTGCTGCTTTAAACCCTGCAACTTCTACCATCCAATCACAGATGTCTTCAGTCTCCACAGTCTTGTGAGGACCAAGTGTCACTCAATGCTGTACTTCTGTGGAGCACGAGCATTGAAATAGAATGATCTTTGATCAGAGAAACAAACTGCCTTTGCAGCATCCAGTAGTTTAATCTAGTGCCCCTGCCTGTATCCAGCACTTTTGGCTGCTGGTGTTGCCTGGTCCTGTCCCACACTTTGATGCGCTTCTGGTATCATCTTGTTCATATTTTTGCACCTAGTCTCCCTGTGCTTTGCTTTGTGCTCAGCCCAGTGGTTCATCATCTATTTAATTCCAGTGTGCATACTTATTTCTGCCTATTTAGTGAGCCAGTTTGGGTTACCTTTTGTAAGCACTTATTATTGTACTGTATTAACTTCTTGGTTTTGCCATGAGTAAGGTTTGTCTTTGGTTTCCAGCATAAAACAACAGATGGCCAGAAGTGATGGTATCCAGGGGCTCAACCTAAAGGGAGCATGGTTCTTATAGGCCTTCACAGTAGACCATCACAATCAAGACTTCCTTCCTTGTCGTCTCACACCAATAATCCTACCATTGACACACTACTTGTTACAGTACCATTTTGATGTCATATCTATTGCTTTGTAAGCACGGGTCAGAATTTACACAGAGGTTTAGTACAGGAAAATACACATTGCAAAAAAGATGCTAATGTATAAAACACTTATAATACAAATAGGTGAAAGTAGGAGTTTCCTCTGGATTTGCAGGGTCCTTGTCTAAAGGTCCTTTCTAATTTAAATGTACCAAAAAGATTTTTGGTTTTATGCCTTTCATTTACCTTACCACAAGTAATTGCTGTCTTCATGTAGGGCCGCCTTTTAGTTTCACATGCTTTACTTCTGACTCTTGGGACCCCCTAATTGCCAAAAAAATACAGAAAGGGAAGCACACCATAAAAAGCATTCTCATTCAGATTTTAGGGTGCTGCTAAAATGACCAAGATGTACACACAACAAAGAGAGAAATCAACTCAAACCCAGCAAATACTATTTAAAAGCACATATATGAAGCATTAATATTGGGGATTCTGTCACACTACTACAATTTTGGCGTTTCCTTGTCTACCCTCCTAAGTGCCATCATATTTCACAGTGATGTACAATTAAAAGAGTCCATATAATATATTTCTATAAATGATGGCTGGTATGCTGTAGTTTGTAGAAGTGCAAACTGTGGGAACTATATAGGAAATGTCATAAATGTATATAAATACATATATATATATATATACCTATATATATATAGAGAGAGAGATTGTCCAATATAGATTAGCCCTTTATGCATAGAAATGAAATATAAGTCACACTATTTCTTATTGAAAATTGAAAGGTATGAAACATCTTTATAAGGTTAGTTGTATGTGAGCTACATTCAGGTTATTTCATTTTGCTATGCTAACTATACATTATACAGAACCAGCTTGCTTTTTCCTGTATCTTCACAGTGCATATTTAACAGAATAGGATGAAGTAAAATGTAATTTATGATCCTCACTTTCCCGTTATTTTAGGACATTTCGAGAGCAGGTGTGTAAAAAACATGCATATACAGGGTGACATATTGGCAGGTGCAAGAGGGCCTCCTACCCTGAGCTCTTCCTCATGCGTATGGCATCATGGTCCATGAATGTGCGCTGAAAAAGTTGCATAAGATTTGGGTTTAAAAGACATTAACCCCCTTTATGCAATAAAATTAATTAAAAAAAAAACTAAATAAATGGCAAAACAGGGATTCTTGGGTTTCCTTATTAACTGATTGTCCTCTATCAACTTGAACGGACCCCGTTTTCTTTATTTTTGTAATTTTAATGTTTTGTCCTAGTTTTTTTTTTTAGATGGCCCCCTTTCCCTGGATCAAATGCAACAACCGTTATATATTTTAATTAACTTAACAGAAAGGAAGTTTTGCCCAAGTCCACACATTTAGTAATGTAACATCACGCACATCCCTGTGTGCTCAATGTGTATCTAATAATAAATACACCCACTGGGTGCAACAATAACTCTGCACAAAGGATAATCATCATATGAATATATACAATGTAATGTGCAGAGAAAAAGGAAATGGTAGCTAACTCTCCTAGAATAGAGGATGAAATCAATTGTGTACAACGTGAGGTAGATGTACTAAGGTGTGATAAGCAAAGATCAATCTCTCCAGTTCCTGTGTTATTACAATCAGCCTATGTGCTAAAGTGAGTAAACTTGTGTGAATACATGTTAAACACTGATGCCCATCACAATGACATAAAAATAGCACCTTTACAAAAATTATTATAGTTAAAATAAACACAGTACACACTAAGATAAAAGTTAAGAAATAAAAGATAAAAGTTAAGAAATAAAGGACACGGACAAGAAAAAATACCTGCTCACATGACAAACGCTAGTAGTAAACTACAATATATATAATTTCATTTGGATTTTAAACTACAGAATTTTAGTTAATTTTACATAAGCCTTGTGTACTATTTTTTTTAATTGTGCCAGTAGTATAATGTGCAAAGTCATATGGTTATCGTGGAATTTTACCCAATACCATTTCTGTATGGTTTCATATTTAATTATATTCACTTTCCTCTCAGGTTTTGTGCTATTACTGTATAATATCCGTCAGTTTGTGTAGGCCCCATTTGTCAATGAAAAACTGAAGCGAGGGAAAGCAACAGGAAAAAGTTAGTTGGAGGAATAAGAAAAATTGGTATTGTATCAGACCAAGGGAAAATGGAATCTTGAGTCAAAGCTGATACCTTTTATTGAACCATAAAAGGGCTTAAAGTTACATTCACTTTCAGAACCGCAGAACCAAGGACGTCTTTGAAAAATGTATACTACAGAGCTACATCAAAATCATCACTGCTCTAACTGATTAATATTATTATATATTAAATTAATATTTCCATATAGCCTGTGGATCCTTTTTTAATTACTTACAATATCATACTGTCTTTTTTTTGAAATGTTACTTGCTGTTTTTTGTGCATATATTTGTTGTTCGCGGTTGTCCTTTATTTGACAAAAGAAGGCCTATAAAATGAAGACCCTGGCCTTTGAATTTAGTCTTAGCCTTATAATGTCTCTCTATAGCTAGAGAAATGGATTGTACTCTGTACAATTCAGGTCTGCATTCATTTTATGAGATCCCACATATAACATAACATAACACATAGAAGGTTTTATGTAGTATGTATATATATATATTTATATATACCGTATTAGTCCAGTAGACACAATGTCAGTATTGCAGAATATGCGGTGATACCTTTTTTTTTTGGACTAACATAATATTTAAAAGACAAGCTTTCGAGAGTTATCCTCCCTTCATCAGGTCCAAAGCAATACTGATCAACTTCGGACCTGATGAAGGGAGGATAACTCTCGAAAGCTTGTCTTGTAAATATTATGTTAGTCCAATAAAAAAAGGTATCACAGCATAGTCTGCAATACTGTTTTTTTGACATTGTGTATATATATATATATATATATATATATCTTGCATCAAAATGAATAATGATTATGTGGTGGAAGGCCTCACAATTTCAATATTTTAGAATACCTCACATTGTTTCCAGGGGAAGTGTATAAATGGCCACTATCACTGGTATTCTGGTTGAAGAACAGAGAGATTTATGCCTCCATTAACACAAGCCTCTCTTCTTCTGCCCTTACCCTCTCACCTAGAGAACTAGGTTCATTAGTGTCTTATTTTTTTAAAAAAAATTTATGCCTTATCCATTAATGTTCTTCTTTGGACGGATCAAATCATGGACTTGCTTTGTCCAAGGTGAATAAAATGTCCCACACCCTTTAGTATTAGGAGCCCACCATCTGGAGCTCAGAAAACAAACACCTGAGGCCTGCTGCTAGCCCTCCTGTGCTAACACTCACAAAAAGTTGGAATACGTTGGCATTAAACCAAAACTGATTTATGTGGAAAAAATTAGCTTGCACATTTAGTTTGTGATTTTCTTTTTTTGATTGTTCTCCCAATGTCTCTGCTCCTAAATGGGCCTAGCTATTAAAAACTAGAATTCTGGAAATATCCAGTTTAGTGTCGCTCACGCACCCTGCCCCCAGTCAACAATAAGAGAAGGTGCTTAAAAACACAGATAAGCAGAGCAAAGAGTTTCCTCGTCCTATTGAATTGTGCTGTTTAAAAAAGCAATATACCCCAACCTAAAAACAAACACAGACTGACACACCTGGAGACTTGCTTTCAACATCTACTCAAACACATATACCCATAAAGGAACACATGCATTATATAGCGCTGCAGAATATGATGCCACTTTCTAACTGAAAATATATTATAATACATAAGGGAAAAATATTTTATCACATAGGTATATATTTCCATATATCGCAGTCTGTGCAAACACACTGTTGCTGAAGGTGAGCAAGCATTGTGCCTTTCATTCAAACTTCTGAGAAGAGGCTAGGTGCATTCTAATTGTTTCTTTGTCATATGTGTCAATCACTTCCCTAAATTTCTTAATGGATGCTATGTATGTGTACTGTTCAATGTATACTTACACCACTCTGTATAAAGCAGGTGTGAGGGATGTGACGATTTAAAATGTGTTTCACATTACGAGCATAATGGGATAATGGTGCAAAAGATTTCGACGAGTTTCATGGTAGCCCAGACTTTCTGTATCTCCAAAACATCAATTCATGTTCTCAAACTGAATACCTGCTAGATTTTTACATATTATATATATTATTAAAATGCCAGTAACACAATAAGATAATAATGATGGCAAGTTAAACCACAACTGCAATTATAATACTTATAATACTTTTTTTCTGCTTTTTTAATTTAGTATTAAACTAGAATCCTGTGTTTCAACTTTACTTATCGGTCATATTTGTGTGTGTGTGTATTTATTTATGTATTAATATGCTTGGTGTTACTGTGTCTGTAACACTTTTATGGGGATGAAAGTAAATGTCCTTAAATTACAGGCATTCATAGGATAAAGTGGATCATTTTCTATGTTGTTTCATGGTAGCCCAGTATTTCCGCATCTCCAAAACATCAATTCATGTTCTCAAACTGAATTTTTCATGTATTATAGTATGAAATTAAGATAGTTACACCTAATTTACGTCTCAAATATAACATACAGAGTTTCCCCTAATAGATGTGCTCACACATCACATTAAAACATTACTTCTATTTCGGGTCCGGTATTCCAGTATTCTGTATTTTAGTGATTCGTCTGTAAAAGAATTGCAGTGGCGGCTCAAAAAATTAAACATGAGTGGCCCAAGAAGCAATTGCCCATTTTCCACCAAAATGATTCCAGTCATATCCCAAACTGATTTCAAATTGTTTCTAAATTGATTTCCTAATCCTATAACAGACATGTCATGTGTTTATCTTTTTCCATGGGATAATAATTCTGCAGGGTATTTCTCGTTGATTTACATGCTTACAGGTCATTTGTCTTCATCCACATACTGACTGATGGATCTCATTTTACCCGCAGTGGAAATGTTAATACTTAAAACCTTGTTTTTTTTCTCTCATGGACAAAGCCAGGGCCAGCTTGACCCCTAACCCTGAAGATATTCCCATGGTCCAGTGCTCACCAACCAAAACGCTAATTCCTCTTCAAACAGAAGTTACAGGTGCTAGGAGATTGCAAGAGATTAAGGTGCTGAGGACAGTAAAGGAGCGGAGCATTATGGGAAACCTGTTAATTTCAAGCTTGTGTATTTAGGATTCCAATAAACACTAGATGTTGTACCTGGTACTAGTTTCCAACGTGTCGCACGCCATTGTTTTGTGCTTCTACACAAATTCCTTCTATGCTTACTTACATTGTGTGTGGGTGGAATACTGGTTAACGAAATTCAGTAGAAACAGAATATCTATCTATTTGAAGTCTACGTCAGCAACACTTTAAACCTAAACATTTCAAGTACAAGTACATTATATTACAATGACAATAAATACGACAATGACATCAGCTTTAAATTAAAGTTTTTGAACTTTAGTTCAATTTTTTTTTTATATTGAGATGGCTCAACACATTGTGGATGTTCTCAAAAACATCAGTTCATGTTCTCAAACTGAATACCAGCCAGATTTTTACATATTATATATTAATATTTTCCAGTTTTGTATGACCATGACTTGCCAGTACCTAATTCTGTGTCATATGAAAATGATGTTTTCTGGAAGAAAATATGAATGAGACAAAGAGTTTACACTACATGATTACTTCTCAAAAGGGTTTATGGATATAAACGTATAGTTCCAGGAGAAGACGGGCTTTAGGGATTTAGTTGAAGTTGATACCGTTTATTGACCGTGACTAAATGTGACTAAATCTTTTTCTACATTGGCACAATGGAACTATAAAGGAGAGATGCTTTTAATGATGCCTTTAGTTCTAAAACTGTTAATTTCTGCAGATTAGGTAGAACAGCAAATGTGTTCTTCTGATTCTATAACACAAAAAATAATATAGGTATCTACTTACTACAGTTACAAAAGAACAAATTATTCGTAGCACAAAAATAACAAAATATATGAACATTTAATTTTGAAGGCACATGAACGTAAACATCCCACTGTACTACAGTGTCTACATTAACATAAAAATATCCATAATTAGAGATCCCTAATAACCCAAAGGGTGCACATTAAATTAAAATACACACCTTTTTATGATACTTAAAGGAGGGATGATTTTATTTTTACCCCCAAAATAATGATCTCATACAAAATAATGTATTCACTACATCAAAACATGGGCAATAAGATAATAATGATGACAAGTTAAACTACAACTTAATAACCGTTAAATACATATATTATTATATATATTTTTCTTCTTCTTTAATTTAATATTAAACTAGAATCCTATGTTTCAGCTTTACTTATCGGTCCTATTTGTGTGTATACTATGTATTAATATGCTTGGTGTTACTGTGTCTGTATCACCTTTACGTGGATGAAAGTAATTGTCCTTAAATTGATGTCCAGTTTAATTACCTATTGTTCTACAGCTGCAAACAGAAACCTGAACTCATTTACACTCACTGAGAGATGACACATTTGTACACAATAAACTACAGTGTGTATTTCTAATTTCTAATAGTTTAGGGTAAAAAAACAATACACATTTTATATGTAGATTGGAGCCATCAAATGAACCATAGTTGGCTAATTTCATTAATGACAATTTAGTGGGCTGGAGGCTTGTTTATTTTAGGTGGCATCATGTCTAGCTTTAACAAATTGGAGTAAGGGGACGGCCTACATTGAGTGCATTGTCTTCTTCACAGGATATAAAGTTGAACGGATAGGTAGGGTTTTAATAAAGGACCCTAGAAGACAGGTGAAAGGAAGAAAGCATTACTACTGCCACTCTCTGGATAGGGATATAAGGAAGGAGTTTTCCATTTCTGACCTAGGTCTTCTAGGTTGGAGACTGACTGGTCGCATGGTCAAGAGAGAAAAGAGGAAACATCTTTCATTCAAGCTGAACATCTCAATCTTAGAAGATCACAAAGAATTTTAAATCAGAAGCTGAGAGAAGAACAGAGCCATCTAGTAAGTGGGTCTATCATTTTGTATTATACAAGGTAACTGTAGTTTTTCAGTGGGGCTTAGTTATCTCTGTGATTTACCTGTTATCATTATCACTTAAACACTGAATTATCTGTCCAATAAAGGCCCCAATAAGATGGTGTATAGTGAAGTAAACACTTTGATGTTGCCACAATAGATCTATGTAATGATATGGCATAGTACGGGAGATTTACTGCTAAAGAAATTGGAGGACAGAGTAGATTGAGTTTATTGATAACATAACTGGCAAATGAAGGTATGTTCATTGTAGCTGTTTTCTTCAGATTATTTCTTTTTTCGCCTTCTTGAATATTTATTTAACACTCAAAAAACAGCTCCAATGCACACTAACAAAGAGAAAATATCTAACGTTTCATTGGGGTGACATTTCTGCCCGGTTTTGGTATTATTTACGCCCTCAATATTAACCAGTTTTATCTCACATAATTTACTTACTTCACTGTTTCTAAATACATTAATTATGTCTTATCAAACACACAATATTGTACCCATGAAGTATATTAATTGCCAAAGTTTTGACCATTTATGTTTCGGGATTTTTAACTTACTCTGGGGGAGTTATTTTCAGTAACAATCATGTTGTTTTTAAATATCAATGTTGCTTTTGAAATGTCCATTTTTTCCAATTAATCTACTTATCCCCAGTCCCTCACACTCCTTAGACAATTACCCTGTTATTGTTAATATCATTAATTGTATTTTATATTTTAGGTTATTTTTGTGTATGATGACTCTTCCTCATTTAGTTCCTGCTCCTCCTGTTGTATCTTTATTTGTATTTCCTGTCTTATTTCCTCTTAACGTGTTTCTCATAAAGTGGATATTGCTAGATTTTTCATGCATTATATATTTATATGTCTAGTTTAGGAAGAATTAGGAAAATGATACAGCAATTACACACCTAAGATACAACATCGTATCCTTGTACACCGTTTCACTGAAATTTTCTCCAATTCAGGCAATGCCATATAAATAACTACTATGTTTTATTTTACAGGTTCTCTTAGAGCCTGCACATAGCAGCGCATGATGGATTGTCCAGGAAATGCCGCATGCTCCATTGGCAGACTGATGTTACGGCACATATCCAACAATTCCATGTCAGGTCACCTTGAAAGCTTAAGTCCTGACGATGAGTTAGTTATGCCAGCTATGCCTCATATGAATGTTATGAATGGTCCTGAAACCTTTCTTGATGAAAAAGGGCGACAAGACACCTCTTTTCATGTTCATGCAATTGTAAATGAAGCTGCGCATGCAAAAGTTTCATCCTATATCCCCGAAAACTGTAAAAACCAAACTTTAGCACACTCACCAGATAACAATAAATCTGTAAGCACTATCTCTCTAGAAGGCTCATCATTCAATGATGAAACATCTTCTGGTTACACTTCAACCACTGATGGGCAAGTTTGTGATGTAGCAGAAGAGAATGTGCAAGATGTTCTAAATCACCTAAATCAATCAATAGAGGCTTTTAATTCTGGTCTTCAGATGATTCAGTGCTCCACGGATGCTCACAGCCCAGGACAAAGAGAGAATTCTACCATACATAAGAATACAATTAATGATGGTATCTTTCTTAATCCTGCATCTCTTCCTTTGAGTGATAATCTGATCACTAAAAGACAGCTGGCCTATAACACCTTGGATGCAACACCCCGGCATGAATTCTACATCCATTCTGTAGCCCCTGGGAGGCTGAAACGAAGCCGTCCATCCTTAGATATTCTTCGTAATGCCATAGCTGTAAGTATAGAACAGTCTTGCACTGTGAATAATTACTATGATGGCTTGATTTAGAGGTTCATCCCTTATCTATACAAATTGATGTTGGTCTATAACTAAGCTGAAAAGTAAATGTTACTGTTTTGTATATTCCTGTTAAAAGATTTTTACATTACTTCCGAATATTGGTGACACACTTCCCTTTTCCCCAAAAAAACTTGCATGCAATTCTGTGTTTTGCCATCCCCACCACTACAGAAATGATAGCATTGCTTTTTTTTCAGGATGAGCAACAAATGGTCCCGGTGTCCCTAGATCAAGATGTGGAATCTTGTGAAAAAGAAAACCATGAAACAGTGGAAGAATCTGATGAAAAGTATAATATGAAGAAGGCACCAAAAGGGGGGCCTGTCCGATTTGGATGGGTCAAAGGAGTAATGGTATGGCTCATTTCCAAATAATCATCCTTAATTAATAGCTAGGAGGCTCATTAATAATAGGTAGATGTTGACCCAAGCCTGGGGTGTCTACAGTAAACACATTTCAGCACCCAATTCAGCACCTCAATGCAACTGTAAATCCCATGAGTAATTTTCTAATTCCATAAAAAAGGAACACATGCGCCAATGCCATGCGGCAAATTCACTGGAGTCCATGAAAAATATATTCTATTTTTGCACTGTATATAACATGAGGTGGAGTGTTCCTTACAGCTTGTTGTGGTAATATGTGTGGGAAAAAACCTGGGCTGAGGTTATTAGTCTACCTGCCTCAGTTAGTACAGTCTGTTCCCTGATATCATGTGCTTTTCTTTCACCTACAGATCCGTTGCATGCTGAATATTTGGGGAGTTATTTTATACCTAAGATTACCATGGATTACTGCACAGGCTGGGATAGGTAAGCAAAGCTAAATTGAATTGCAACTAATGGCTCTGTAGGGAGAACGTATTTACCAGATGACCATGGGAATCTCAAGCCTCTAGTCCACTAGGTGCTACTTTTGATTGGACCAACACAAAAAATAATGTAGAACCTCTGAGTTCCCAAAACATTATGTGATTTTACACTTTTTTCAATGTTGGCTCAATAAAAGGGATCAACTTCAAACTAACACATTTTTCGTGCCATTAGGCTATTTTCACATACCTACCTGATGGTAATGGAAAAAAATATTAATACATAAGTTATGTAAATATTTCCATAGTACAATTTACAGTGTAAGGTTACAAGTGCTATTTTATTACTTCCTTTTCACTCCTTTTTATTTTATTACTTCCTTTTGTTCTCACTCTAATATCTAATATATTGTCTTAAAATCGGGAAACCATTACATGTCATTACACTTTGTAATGTTTCCACTTCTAAATCATGTTGTACAGGATTTAAATTTTGATTATAAAGCATTGTTTTTGACTCTTGACTATATAGATGAATAGTAAACATGAGATAACACAAAATATACTTCAAACATTGCGTATGATTTGGAAAGATTTTGATCCGAAGATGATTTCATCTGCTAAACTTCAACAACAGTATGCTCATTTATTATATCTTTAATTCTTTTCATGTAGGTCTCACATGGCTGATCATTCTGATGTCTGTCTTGGTAACGTCTATCACTGGCTTATCAATTTCTGCTATCTCCACTAATGGCAAAGTCAAGTCAGGTAACTCAAGACAATGATTTGATGTTCAAGTATTTAGCAAATACATCACTGATTATACATCACTGATTTTTTTATCAGTGGTAAAATAACTGTTTTCTATTGTGGGATTTATTCACTGAACTAAGAGCTGCAGGTTAACGGAGGTGAGAAGAAACATTGATCTCACCACCCTCACCATACATTATAAAGGACTTAGGGAAAAGTTACAATTCTGAAATGAAGTCCAAGAATTAGTGTGCATATTTAGAATTTGGCATGCTCAATGTCTGATTATTAGCGATACTAAAACATAACATTTCACAATCATAGCCAAGCCCACATGAAAACTGTGCTTTCTGTTGCAGGTGGAACCTATTTCTTGATTTCTCGAAGCCTGGGCCCAGAGTTAGGTGGCTCCATCGGACTTATTTTTGCATTTGCCAATGCAGTTGCAGTTGCCATGCATACAGTGGGCTTTGCAGAGACTGTTCGAGACCTTCTCATAGTATGTTACGTTTCTTATTCCATTCTATAATTGAAAGAGTTTGTTATGCTTAGTGCAAGACATGGGTTTAATTTTCTTATACATACATTTTGCACCCCTTTTTTAAACTATATATTATTCACCCATCCTAAACAATGTTATAAAGTATATAACATTATACATCATGTTCTAACCATCTCTTCTTACTTTTCTCCCAGGAATACAATGCTGTCATTTCTGACCCAGTTAATGACATCAGAATCATTGGTGTGATAACAGTTACAGTTCTTCTTGGAATCTCTTTAGCTGGAATGGAATGGGAAGCTAAGGTTGGGATACTTTCATAGGCCTTATGGCATTGTTTCATATGTCATTCTTGACTGAAATTTGTGTTTTAACATCTGAACTCACACTGTTTTGTTTTCTTAACCAGGCCCAGGTCATATTCTTCTTTGTCATTATGGTGTCCTTTGTGAATTATATAGTGGGAACATTTCTCCCTACTGAGGAAAAACAAGCTAAAGGGTTTTTTGGCTACCAAGGTAAGTAGTTCATGGAGCTAGCTTGAAAATAAACTTTATATTTCCAGCACATGACTTCATGATTTAAAGAACTAGCAATATGTCTAACTAATCGTGCGTAACCATTATATCTGCTTTTATGCAATAGGGTCCATTTTCTTGGAAAACATTGTCCCTGACTGGCGTGGTGAAACTGGGACCTTTTTTGGAATGTTCTCTATATTCTTTCCATCTGCTACTGGTATCCTGGCTGGTGCAAACATTTCTGGAGACCTTAAGGTATGATGCAAGCATTCTATCTAAATTCCAAAGTCTTACAGGTTCTCTGCGTGACATTGGGATCAATATAACAAGCTTGTAGCAGAGAATGCAAACTAAGCTCCTCGGTACATATCCCTGATGAGTTCACCCATTTGATGGTAGTTAGAAGAGAAGAGGACATTCAAAAGCATAGTAGTCAGTTACAAATACTGCGTCATCTTGCATTTCTTACATTTCTTTTCCTCAATATGTTCTATTATTTAGTGATTTTTTTGTTCAGTCATTTGGGGGAAAATGTGGCAGACGTAATCTTGGTTTGTGTTTACTATTTTAATGCAGGATCCAGCAGTGGCTATACCCAAGGGAACATTGATGGCTATATTTTGGACCACCATATCATACCTGGCAATTTCTGCCACCATAGGTGAGTTTTAACTGCAGTTGTTTAAGAAAAGTGAGAGCTCGTTACTTTTCCCATTCTATGTCTCCTTCACTCGTTAGTTTCTCATTCTAATATTTTCCCTTCCTGTTATTGTTTTCAATAAGGTTCCTGTGTTATTCGTGATGCATCTGGTATTTTGAACGACACAATCCCTATGAACGAGACAGTGGATTGTGAAGGGCTGAGCTGCCAGTTTGGCTGGAACTTCACCGAATGCCATGAAGCAGGATCATGTTACTACGGCTTGTCTAACCACTATCAAGTAAGATGACTCTGTTGTGAAGGCCAAAGTAATGGCATGGCTCTGACAAGCCTAAAGGCCATCTAATTTGGATTTAACTCTTCTTTATGTCTCCAGGCAATGAGCATGGTGTCAGCATTCAGCCCTCTGATCACAGCTGGTATCTTTGCTGCTACACTCTCATCAGCACTAGCCTGTCTTGTGTCTGCTCCAAAAGTCTTCCAGGTAAGAAGAAATCAGTATCCTTTAAGAATCTATTGTTATATATTGTTTTTCCTCTGTCACATTCCCTGCTAATATTTGGTCTTCTTCCTGTTTTAAAAATGCCAGTACATGACATTATATTTTCTACCTTTCTATAGTGTCTTTGCAAGGACAAACTTTATCCTTTCATTGGATTCTTTGGGAAAGGTTATGGGAAGAACAATGAGCCACTCCGTGCATACATTCTGACCTTCATCATCGCTATTGCATTCATCCTCATTGGTGAGTTCAGTGTTTGACCAATTAACTCAACTATTGTGAACATTCAGCAACAGACACCTCATATGTTTGATATGATGGAAACAGGTTTGCTCTGATTATATTAATAATGGGGATAAAGTACAGTACTAGATAACATTACCATACTAAAAGCTGCAGTGATTTCTACATAGGTTATGTAACTTATTTTTATTTCTCATGCTTAAATGGGTTTTGTG
Source organism: Spea multiplicata (assembly GCA_009364415.1). Classification (NCBI taxonomy): domain Eukaryota; kingdom Metazoa; phylum Chordata; class Amphibia; order Anura; family Pelobatidae; genus Spea; species Spea multiplicata. The sequence continues at coordinate 19,642 of VKOC01026354.1, forward strand.
CCCACATTATTTGTAAAGGCTTACACGTGGACATGTGATGACATTTATATGAAATGCTGTGTGTGTAATGCTAGCACCCACAGATGTAATGTAGGAAAGGGAAGCTACCCTGGTTCCACTGGTTAAATATCCATATTTGCTGACACTGATTGAATTTCCACAGCTGAGCTAAACGTCATTGCTCCAATTATCTCCAACTTCTTCCTGTGCTCCTACGCGCTCATCAACTTCAGCTGTTTCCATGCGTCCATCACTAACTCTCCAGGTAAGGACATTTATTGTGGGTTTCACCATGTTTTTTTTATCTCAACCTTCTATAATCCTGTTTTGCTCATACTCTCTCCAAACTTTCCAAACAATGCATGGGGTTTTCATAAACCAGCAGTTTTCACATATTGTTATTTAAACCCTTTTATTGCCAGAATGATTTAATTTATACAATGTATTTTCCATCCCACAGGTTGGCGCCCATCATTCCGTTATTACAGCAAATGGACTTCCCTTTTTGGTGCAGTGGTGTCTATAGTCATCATGTTCCTCCTCACATGGTGGGCTGCTATAATTGCTGTGAGCATCATAGTTATCCTGCTTGGTTACGTCAATTACAAAAAACCAGGTACGGCAAAGTTCACCTTACATGTCTGTAAAGCTCTTTAAGGTAATTTTAGCTGACAATTGTACAAATTATTCAATTAACAGTTCCCCTTCGGTATCTTTCTCCTCTCTTTCCGTGTAGATGTGAACTGGGGATCATCTGTGCAGGCAGGAGCTTACAGCATGGCACTCACCTACAGCGTTAGCTTGAATGGAGTACAGGAACACGTCAAGAACTACAGGTAGCTTAATATTCACCTAAAAAATATTTTTCCTCCTATTAATATCCTTTCCCCAGTAAATGACAAGACGCTAATAAACATGTTGTGGTGTAGACACCATATATTGCACATATATACACTCTTCAAAACTCACCTTTCACTTTTTTTTCACCTTCAGGCCACAGTGTCTTGTACTCACCGGACCTCCAAATTTCCGTCCAGCTTTGGTTGACTTTGTGAGCTCTGTTACCAAGAACATAAGCCTTATGATCTGTGGCAATGTTGTGACTGTGAGTATAGACAGTGTATTACTACAGTTATGCACATGCTGGACATTTGAATAAATTCCTTCGACTACACTACAGGTTTCCACAAAACTGGTCATGGATACTTGTGCCATTGTTCAGACACTTTGTCTACCTTCAGCTTTTAATAATCTTTTTTTCACCTCATTCAAGTCACAGTTATGGAACATTTTCATTTGGTTTTATACAATAATTATTTGGTTGCATCTAACACAATATTGACCAATATTATAAATGGTAGCAGAAAAGTCCATATTATATCAATAATGTGATATGGTTTATTTTGTTAATATAATTGGGTACACTTTCTTTTTCATGAGTGCTGTGGACACAATAAGTGCTAGATAGGTGGATAATGGTGGAAATGTTATGGTTATAGTTTATTGTATGGACTACGTGAAAGTGGGTCATTTCTTTTGTTTGTGATGGAGAATGCTTTTGTATGTGTTTAGGAGAATGACAAGGTGACTGACTCAGATGGACACCTGCGGTGGCTGAACACCAGAAAAGTGAGATCCTTTTATAGTGTTATCTGTGAAAACAACCTGAGAGCAGGAGCCAGGAATCTCATGCAGGTATAATACACCTTATCAAAGTCTGTTTCTTCTTCTTCTTTCCTAATCATGCTGAAAATTACAGCTTTCTGATTCAATGAACTACTATACAAGTCATACTATTAGCTTTTTCTGAAAACTATGTTTAATATTTTGAGCACACATTGAAATCACTCTAAATTCTCCTTACGCAGGTGTCTGGACTTGGTCGACTAAAGCCAAACACATTGGTGTTAGGGTATAAAACTAACTGGCAAAATGATTCCCTACGGAGCCTAGAAGAATATGTAGGAGTTATACAGTGAGTACACGTTGACCTTTTGTATCTGCTGTCTCTTGAGTTTGCCGTCACAAAGCACAAACTCTGCCTCTTTTATAATTTGTGTTGATTACTCTTCTGTCTTACAATATGTTATAAAGACAAATAACCTAAAGATTTTTTTTTTCTCACAGTGATGCGTTTGACCGCCACTTTGGAGTGTGTGTTTTGAGGATAAAGGATGGGCTTGATGTGTCCCAAAAGGTGCAAGGCCAAGGTGAGCATTGCTGAGTGCCTAGTTCCCATAATTAATGTAGAGTTTCCTTAGCTAGAATAAGAAAATTACACGTTGTCTCACAAACATGTTTAATGTACATTATGTTCTTTCATTTTATGTATCATTTTTGATAATTATTTTATTTGGGAAGGTCCAGGTACATTTTTTACCTTATAATTTGAGAAACAAGGACACTGTACATTTTTAGTACAGGTGTCTAGGGTATATCCATAATTTAGTATGCATACGATCTATGGGTCCACTTATCTGTAAAACATGTTTTGAGACCAGAATCTGTAAATATTACAGACCAACAAAGCCTTGTAATCTGGTATGTAATTTTTAATAGGCTGGCAGCAGTATTATAATATGCAAAGTACTATTTTTAACATTAGTGACCTAAACTACATGAATATGTCAATTATAATATTAAAGTACATCAACAATCAAGGGACATTTTGCTTTTTCTCTAAAATATTTTATTATTGCCTTTGATCGGTAATAACAAAAATATATTTTCTTTCCCTTGTAGTCAATCTGGCCTTTGCTGACTCTGATGATGAAGTGGAATATAACAAAGAGATAGAGAAAGGTAAGGGGTTTTCTATGTTCATGCCTGTTTCGGTCTGTCTGTATTGTAATATAGAAATAAGTGTTGTGCGGTCACGATGGGTGTAGTAATGGTAGAAGTGGACAGGATTAGGATAAAGCTCATTCTGACTCCACTAGTGTCCCTATGAGTGGCATTCTAGATACACGCCACATCTGGAAATTCATGTTTGCTAATAAACGTTATCATCAGTTTAGCCCAAAAGTATACAAGGCTCCCTGAATCAATTTTATCTGGGGACCATATTACTCAAAAACACATAACATTCTAGAAAAAAAGTACTGCATACATCAAACAGTAATATAAAAAGTGTATTTAAACCTGAAAATGTTAATAGACATGCCATAACTCATCGATACCTATAATCCTGTGAACCAGCACCTAATTCAACAGATGTGCTTCCGTAGAGTTTATATAGACCTCTAGCAGACCACATAAATCCACACACACACACACACACACACATGTACCTTTTCCCACAACCACATATTTTTGAAGGGTATTCTTCTCACTCTGTTTTTTTTCCTTCTGTTCAATTAATCCTCCATGACACTCACCACACAATTTGCTCTTCCAGTGCCACCCAGCCCAGGCCCAGAGATTCTCAGCCAAACCAGTACTGAATTCCAAACCAGACAGGGCAAAAAAAACATCCATATCTACTGGCTATATGACGATGGAGGTGAGTAACTTTAATATTGTTTCATTAACCCCTGCTGTGTTCATCAACGAGATGATCTTGTCCTTAGAATTTTACCTGCATGCACCTGACCAAGGTGGACTAATGTGTATTGTTGCATTTAGAACTATTTAGACCTTGTTATAATTGGTGCAGCAATCAGGAAAGGGTGGCTGTGACATGTAGTGCCATGAGATTCACAGGATCCAGGATACATTTTTCACTGAAAATTACCCCATATTATCATATTAGAACAACATATAGACCGGTAGTTTGCGCTATATAAATAAAAGATCATTATATATATATATATATATATACACATATTTAATGATTTACCATTTTGTTCTTCTTTTCCCATCAGGCCTAACACTCCTTATCCCATACCTGCTGACCCGAAGGAAGAGATGGGGCCAATGTAAAGTCCGTGTATACACATATTTAATGATTTACCATTTTGTTCTTCTTTTCCCATCAGGCCTAACACTCCTTATCCCATACCTGCTGACCCGAAGGAAGAGATGGGGCCAATGTAAAGTCCGTGTATACATCAGAGGAACAAAGGAAAACGCAGAGCATGAGAAAAAAGAGTGAGTGACTGAGAGGTTTAGATGTGAAAATAACATTGTAAAGTGTTAACAACCAGCCCTTTAACAGTTGTGTGCCTTCTATTTGTAGTATTCAAGATCTCCTGGAGAAGTTCAGGCTGGGCTTCCATGAGGTTGTAGTGCTCACAGACATCGACCAAAAGCCAAGACCCAAAACGTAAGTTCACACCACCTGTATGACCATATTGGCCTTAAACATACACCCCAGCCCTGTTTTCACGTATACTGGAGTCCTAATGGGCTTTGTGAGAGAAACATTTAAATATTCCAAGAGATTTAACAAAGTACATAAGGGATGTTTAATGTTAGAACCTAAAATTTTATGGCATGGTCTAATAGTGGAGCAAATGGTTCTCTTATATGACATGAAGTTCTTTTCTTTTGTTAATGATTTCAATGGGCGTGCTAGCAAGGATAGGGCAGGAAGTCTGCTTCCCGCTTATGCCTTCTGAGTTAAATGTGATGGAAGTTTCATTTTCTATCTCCAATCATTTGGGTTTTTTTTAACAGGGTAAAAATGTTTGAGGACATTATTGCCCCATACAAGGTTCCTGAGGTGCGAACAGGAGAGGAAGAATCTGAGATCCCTGTGTGCGGTATCACAGAAACTGACCTGCTTAATTACATGACCAAGGTACATGGCTATAACTACAGTAATGTTAGGGATCAAATACTTACACTGAATACATATCATGTGAAACGGGAATAGCAAGGATGCTTACAAGACTCATGTTGCCCCATACATCAGCAACTTACTTCCAACTAAGTTGCCCTAGTCTATCAATTCTAGTTTTGTCATACTCTTTGAATGTATTTACTGTAAGAAGGCTGTGTAAATTGTTGGTAACAATAATGAATAATATCCAGTCTTGACCCAACACTAATCCATGCACTTACTCTATCCGAGAGCACAATTGGATGGATATATGTCTATACATATCTATAGCTTGAGTCACTTGGGTCTATGTCTTCTAACCTGTGTGTATTATATACACCTTCAATATAATCGTGTCCTACCAAATTGGTTCCTTTCTAAACACTATGATGTACAAATATTTCTATGAAATATAACAATTTACTCTATTGACAGTCTGAACGCTACATGAGGGTGAATGAGATCCTACACGAGAACTCAAAGGACGCTGCTCTTATTGTAATGTAAGTACAATAAGATTCATTATTCAGTGCTTTATTTTTGTTGCAGATCTAACATAAAGCACCTACAAATTATATTGTATAAACACTTAGAACTGATCACAGTGACATCTGTGCTCTAGTACTGAACACTAAAGGAGAGTTATCCCTTATTTTCTGTGTTATCGTCATTCATTTAGCAGATTTTACAGGGTCTATTGGAAAGTCTGTTCTCTTTCAAACATTTGAGGAGGTTGTTCCCACTTATTGCCACCATTAGCTTATTTATTTACAGTTTGGGCTGTTAACGTTTTAACATTTCACGCTCTTCCAATTTATTTTGCAGAAGCCTTCCGATTGCTACCAAAGCAATCTGCCCCAGTCCTCTCTACATGGCCTGGCTGGAAAGCATTTCACATGACCTCATCCCACCAGTAATCTTTATACGTGGCAACCAACAGGATTCGCTAACAGTATACTGTCAGTAAATCGGCAAGACCTTCTTATCTACATCCTTTGGTTCTACTCACTTACGGCTTCGACTCGTGTGATCGGCCATTTTGAAAAGTCTATGAGCTTGTGACAAATATTTTACTAAGACATTATTTTTTATAGTGTGATGTTGTAATGACACTTTATTTTGGTTTCCTTTATGTACAAAATGTTTTTCTTTTATTACTTACCTGGTAATTATCATATCCATTTCTTGCTACCAAATCACAGTGACAGAGCTTTTATATATATAAAAAAAAACAAAATATGGAAATGCCGAATGATGGTGTTTCTGAAGTCAGGGTTTACAATGTTATAGATACACGTGTGTTCATTTGTAAAGAGCTTATTTAGAAATATTATTTCTATTAATCATGAGTTATTTGATTAAAGCTAATTTAGATGCTGATTTTTTTATTATTGATCAATCACTGATTACAGCCCTGCGTTATTTATTTTCCGTGTGTTCTCTTAAAATGGCTGATTATGGGAACCCTTAGTGACGGGGAGTATCTAGCCACCACCATCTCTATTTCTCTGAAAATCATCTAATTCTTAAAAAATGTAGCTGTTACTTTCATGGTTTCTGGAAACTGGTATAAGGTATTGGTGTTTTGTCTGTTCCAGTGTATTTATCACAATCGTGTACATCCTCCACTCAAAATATTGATCATTTCCTTGAATGAGCGAACATTTATGTTATTGTGTAAACCTGTAATATGTATTGTATATACAAAATGCCTTTGTAATAAACTGAGTTGTAAATGAATGCAATTGATTTATTTCTATGAAATTGACAAAAACGTATCCCAACACATAAATCTACAAATTGAAAAAGGTTAGTCTGCCCACAAACAAAAATATCCAATAAACAGCAAATCCTCCTAATAGCAATTTGAACAAATGTAAAGCCATTTTAAAGAAACGTCCCTCCTAGTGAATTAGTGGCACTGACATAGTGGGGTGATGCCCAGTTGTATACCGATAGCGATGATGAGTTTCCCAACTTCCCATGAACCTATACAATCAGATTGTTGGTTATCAATCTCTAGCGATATCAAGTTTAAATAAAACAAAACCAAATGTCTTGATGAAAAAAAAATATATAGTGACAAAAACCAAAAAACATAGCTAAATGCATCTTCAAAATTATTTTATCTGCCTGACAAACCTAATATTCATCCTTTTAAGAGAGAGCTAAGCATTCTTTAACGTGTACTTTAAAATGTAGCTCAAGAGCAACCGACACCCCTTATGGCAGTTATGTCCATGTATCCTCCAACCTTGGTAAAACACAATCCTAAAATGTAACAGCCTTAAAAAAAATTTAAAACAACAAAAAAATTGCATTTATAGTTTCAATTTAACCCTCCGCCAGCACAACTAGCGCTGGGACTGAAAGTGATGAAATATGCCTCATTTTAAGTATGTTTTAGGAGGTAAACATGCCAGTTGCAGACATACAATAGATGCCAGTGCAACTGCATTAAATGCAAGTTATCAAGCCTAGGCCTTGAAATGCACCGTTTGTAGAGAACAGAAAGTACATGCTGATCCGTAAAAATGGGGTATGACTTTCCCTTTAAAGTATTTAACTTAAGTGTTTTCTTATAAAACTAAAGAGAAGAATCTTAAAGATATGCTAATTATTGGCAATCATATTGAATGTCAAAAATCTGAAACACAAAGCAAAGAATGAGGACTGATGACCGTTATGATTATTCTGATGTCATAAGCGTGATAATTTATGCAACAAAATGACTACAAAGCTGAGTGTGTCTCATGAGTAGCTTCATCTGGAATATGAATTGTTAGAATGGTATTTTTAACTGATGGCAGTAAAAGTTATTATCTGCAGCCGTATCACATAAATCACGATAATTTAAAATGTTAGACATGAGTGTTCAGCTATTTTAGACAAGAGCTCATTCTGATCTCTATAAATAGAGACATCTAACATTTTCTCTGCATCAAGAAAGCAAGCCAGATCAACTTATAGATATTCAAAAGCTAGCTTACATGGAAAAATCATTAAATTCTCATGAGATATTAATGTGGGAAACAGCTTCCCAACTAAATCTCAAGACCAATGCTTCAAAGCCAAGCATCTTCTCAGAACACTTTGTACACTAAGGTTAATGTGGGCTGTGGTACCACTAAATGAAGAAAAATGCCGCAGGAAAAATTGCCACAGCCTTTATCATAAATTGTCATAAGCTTTAATTTGCAATTGTTTTGCAGATTTGATTTAAAAGCTCATCGCAAGAAAAGTGGCATAATCTGATCAACTCCCTATGCTAAAGTTTTCTCCCATGTCCTCACATACTGCCATAAGAGCTCCTGGAACCAATCCACAGCAATCAGCAACAGGGAGAGATTGTTTGGTAAAGAGGGACCACCATGTAGAACTTAAGATGAGGAAGTTAAGACAGCTGCTCCTGTGATATACTCATGGGGCAGATTTCTAAAACATATTAACTGTTTATTTTAGCATGCCATGTTACCAGCTTGATTCAAGCTGGTTTCCAAGACCCACTGGGTCATGGGTATAAATCATAACTTTCAGGCTCTGGCTACTCACCTTGCGCAATGCCCACCTATGACTTAGGTGGGCAGTCCCGCTGATGTGCACGGGGCTAGCCCGCACGCAGGTAAAGTGGGGCATGCTGCAACCCACAACCTAGGAGGTTCCCCATGATGACTGGACAACCGGAAAAGCAGCACTTCGCCAGGAGTCTCCTGGCAAAACCTGGAGTTCCGAGGTATGGGGGGGTAAATATAAAAGGTGTGACAAGGTGCGAAAACGTTATTTGATTAACCTCCTTGGTTTACTCATTTGCCAGGTCATTTATATGCATCCCTCACTGAGGTTATGTTATGTGGGAAAGGTTTGTGCACCAAAAGAAGAAAACTGGACAAACCATTGGCTCTCTAAAAAGCAATAAGGAGAACTATGATCAGATCAGATTCATTTCAGAAGACATGTTGCATGAATTATCACCCTAGGCTAAATAGCATATGTCATGTTCATATCCACAAAAAAAATTGATAATGACTTATTGGTCCAAGAGAAGATGGGAGTCTCTAATGGAAGGCTATACCTTTTATTTGACCAACACAGAAATGTCAGATGGAAGACACCTCTGAGGTCCCAAAAGCTGGGACAAATATCTTTTTTCTATCTTTGCCCAAACGTTCATCACTTTTGGCACTCAATATTTACATGACAATCCGCTATATAGCAGCGTCCTATGCATAAGGTATCCCTTTCTTGTTTATCTCTCACATACATTTTTTTAGTAATAACTATGAACCAAATGTCACAGAGAGCTATTCAATGTGAAAAAACTGAAAATGATCCATTATAATATCCATTCGTTTCTGAGTGAACCTGGGACACAAGTAACTTATTTTTAACATGCTAAAAAGCTAATAGGGTGTAGTGGAGCCTCAAACCATGGGATACTAAGAACAAAGTAACTTTTAATTTTATTTTGTTAATAAAGGACCTGAAAATCTAACCGCCTGCACTCTGCAAAACTGCCTGCAGAAAAATAACAATTTTCTTAACATTTTCATGGCTACACTGTGTATCAGATCACAACACTATATGCAATGTGTGAAAGATGATATTGGCAAAGGAGAAACCTAAAAACAGCAGTAAGAAGCTCCAGTAACACGTCACTAAACACATCAGAGCATTATAAACTTTCATTCTGACTTGTATGTGACACTGGAGGACTGGAGTTGCATAGAGGATTTCTATGTGTTGGGTCATACATACAACTGTAGGGAAAGGGAGGTTTTTTCCACTCTATATGGCCATAAGAAGAGTAATAGGGTCGCAACCACCAGAGCAGCGATTACCTCTTTTTCTTATACTGCCATATAGAGAGTTATAGGGCAGTGGTCACTCCCCATAGCTTTGCTCCTGATCTTGCTATCACACAAAGCAGGTCGCAGAGCTTTCGACAACACAAAGTAATCCAGCCTCCAACCAACATTCTTGGCCCGTGCATTCATCATATAGGTCCAAAAGGTATACGCATAAGGTGTATCAGGGTACAGCTCCCGGAAGCTGTCCAGGAAGCCCTCTGCCAGAAGCTCAGTAAAGCCTTGGCGTTCCTGAGGGGTGAAACCTGGTGTCTTCTTGTTGGTCTTGGGGTTCTTCAAATCGATTTCCTGGTGCGCAACATTCAGATCCCCACATAGTATGAGTGGTTTCTTGCTATCCAGGCCTTTAAGGTACGCCCGGAAGTCCACATCCCAACGCTGGCGGTAATCAAGACGTACAAGGCCACGGCTTGAGTTGGGCACATAAGCAGCAATTGCATAAAAGGAGTCGAATTCAGCAGTAATTACTCGACCTTCCTTATCATGCTCTTCAATTCCTGAGGGAGTAATAAGGAAAATAATCTATTAATTCACTGAACAAGCATTCAAACCCTCAGCAATTAAAACAGAAGAGCATTCAGGTATACAAGAAGCAGAGTAATAGCAGAAATAATTAAAATTGAAGATATTGTTAGAATATTTAAAAAAAGTGTTATAGGAATTTCTGTTAATCTATGTCTCTTGATTGATCTAAACCTGCAATGCAGGGTTTACATGTGATATTCAGTTGATCTGTTTCCATGTGGTTGGTATATGATCTTTACCCGAAATGCAGGTGCAAGCATGGCATCCTTCCTTTGTAACTGTGAAATTTCTCTTTTGTTCTGAATCATATCATGCTGATTACCCCAAAAAAGATCCAAATAAAACTAATTAATTCTTTTTTTTTTTCTTTGGCCCTTGAAAACGTGTAAAATACACAATGTGGTCCCTGTATAGAAAAGTTTTGAGACCCCAGGTCTAGACTCTGTTGGGATATCCATTCCCCCTGCTGGTCAATCACATGTATTGCAATCACCAATGCAAGTCTATGGAGACTTTCTTGGTCATCACAGTGTGACCAGAACTTGGATTGGAGTGACAAGAGTGAGAGAGGGGGAAAAAAAAGTTGTTGTTTTTTAATGCAAAAAATAAAAAATGAAATGAGAAAAAAAAACAATACAGTGAGTTCAGTATTGTCATTGTGACATAACCGGCATACATAAAATATAGCGATCTCTATATATATCGTACTGAGAATGATCATTTTCATTAAGGGAACCTAATGTGTAGAAGAAATTCTAAGAAAAAAGAAAATTCTTGCAAAGAAATTGTTTGTTTTTTTTTATATAGTGGTTTTCCCCCCACACCAGTCCACTTTTTGGGAGGCCTGCATGTAGCGGGCCAGTTCAGGAGGTCAAAGATCTGTATCAGAAACAAAACAGAGCACAAAAACATAAAAATACATGTGGAGGTGCAATACTCACCAATTCCATAAGTGACATTCAAAGGTTTGTCTTTACAGAGCATGGCAACCCCACTGTACCCCTCCTTATCATCAGAGCAGGCCCAGTACTTATGAGGATACTCAGGCATATCTTTGACTTCTGCAGGCAGGGCTTTCTCTGCACATTTTGTCTCCTGAAGACACAGGATATGAGGGTCCTCTTCCCTCACCCACTGTACAAAAAAAAAACCAAGATCAAGCTTAATTCACTTCTAAACACATATCTGTAGAGGAAATTGGGCAATTGTGGATACTGCTATAGATTTCCATTTCAATCTAGAAGCATTTTGGGTTTTCACAGTTTAAGTATGTATGGCATTACACTATGTTTGATGCAAATGTCCACAAGTACCAGGTAGTGCTATTAAACAGACATGGCCCTGTACTCACAGTTAGTCCCTGCTTTTTGACCCAGGCCCTAATTCCATCCACATTCCAAGAGCTGATCTTCAAAGTGTACTTCTTGTCATCAGCTGTGGTCAGCTTGTCAGGAGCATCTTCATACAAAATCGCTGGCTCTGCTTCCTTCCCTGCTCCTTTTTTGCCTTTCTTCACTTCTGGTTCTGCAGAAATCAATGAAACGGAATGAAGACTAAATCTTGGTTTCCATATTAACCAAAAGCATACTTTGCTTACCTGTCAGAACATAAACTTACCTTCTCTGTCCACCTCAGGTTCAGCAGCCTCACTTTTCACATCGCCCTTCTTTCCACGTTTAGGCATTTTGAAGACGGATGGGATCAAACGCAGGATGAGTAGTGAACGGAGCGTGATGGAATATCCTGCACTCTGTGCTAAAGAGACAAAAGGTTAAAAGCTAATAGTTACATTTTCTCTATTTTTATCATTACAGGGATAGGATCTATGTTGATTTTTGAGGGTTTTAATACCCTCATTTCCTCTCGATTACTACTACTAATTTGGACATACTTTGGGAACTAATTTATAAAGAATAAAGTGGTATCTATTCACTAAATGGAGAAATGTGGCGTCAACTTCCTCACTTCACTATTCATTATGAAGGGCCAATATAGGCTAAGCAGGTCTTGTATATTGTATAATTCAATCTGCAAGAAGACAAAAGAAATCTCACTGATTAAACTATTATACATTTTGAAGCTCTTCCTGCCACAGGATCTTACTGGACTTAAATGTACCTCATTTGCTAATGTATAGTGAAGCCAAGGAGCCATAACCACAACTATCCTGTCAACTCTCTCTTTGGCACTTTAAGATTGCTTGGAATATTTGCTTGGGTCATCAGCAAAGACCACTTGTTTTAATTCCCCAGCAGAATATAAATCTGAACGCTCTGGACTAAACGCCCCAGAGAATGCATAAAAAAGGGAATAAGTCAAAGCATGCCGTATAGTTAACTTAAGCTTAACAGGTTGAATTTCATGATCGGTGGAAGCTGTGTGTATCAGACTTATTTCTCCTGCAGATATTTACCTCACTGTACAAAGTGAAGATCACTAGGATATTTAACTCATATTAAACAGGAGGGGGGGGTGAAGAATTTAAGCATACTATATAAATTTTGTATTATGACGGTTTCACTGGAGCTACTTGGATGAGAAGAAAACTTTCTACGGTGTTTTATTGTAACTCGCTGCTTAGCAACTGAAGCCCTGGATATTAAAACCAGTTCTGATAACATGTGATAGTCACAAGCTGCCCATATGGAGGTCCCCAGATGAAATATGTAATAAGATGGGCAAGACACTCATGACAAGTGGATCCAAGCCTGACATAGGCTTCATAGTTATAATTTAGGACGTAAGAGGATCCTTCCCATTAACACACAGACCTCAAACTGCACTCCATGTTTATTTTTAATTCAGTGTCTTTGCCAACTGGAATTTTAAACAGGGAAGTGCGATTTGCGATTTGTTTTCTGTAGAGAATAAGTCACAGCCTGGGCTATGAACCAAATCCCAGGGGTCTGCACTGCGTGTCCGTTTAGCAAACAGCGGATTACATTAATACCCTGCTTTATCGCAGGTGCTTTAAGAGCAGGCGCGGGAGGGGAGGGATGCGCTAAAGCCCTTCTCGTCCTGTGGAAATAAAATTAACCACCCATCCCATATTTACAAAAACACCGCCACCCCACAGTCCGCTCACACGTACACAATTCACAACTCGTCGGCAGCTCCTTCAGGGTCTCAGTAACACAAAGCACCAAGCGCCGGAAGCTCCACGCGCTGGTCACCGGAAGCACGTCACGGGAAGCGAGTGTAACAACACAGCCGCGTGTGGGTAAGACACACAGTAATCGGTGGGGGATGTATTTGCGACACATGTGACTTGAGAAGATTCTCTCTTTCTCACCACCTCCCCCGCTAAATTGGCGCTAGAGGCTGAGAAGGTACAGGAGAGAAAGACGGGCGAGGTGTGTGTATATATATATATATGTATATAAAGTATAAAGCACTCTCAAAGGATGGTCAGCACCTCAGGTGTTTAAGTTAACAACATATCTTTATTCAAACAAAGACTTTGAATAAAGAGAAGTTGTTAACTTAAAGACCTGGAGTGCTGACCATCCTTTGAGAGTGCAAACTTTAGACTATTAACCCAGAAGACAATGTCTACATGCTTTTGTTTTGGTACCACACGTTGTCTAAGTTATTATGCATCCAAGTGAGCAATGGTGTCTATTCGCTTAAGGAGGATTGGCAGGAGATTAGAGTTTTTCATTCCCTCGCTTTATTCATTCATTCTTTCTTCAAGGTCCAACACCAGTAAATATCACCTGTATAATGCATAATTTAATGGTTGATGAGACTGAGAAATCTCCTCGATTTAACTATACATATGCAAAATCAGCCAAGCTCTTTGTGTAGCTGAAGCTCACTAGGGCTGGCTTTTCATAATTTATAGTGAAACTTGACTCTGCTGTCAACACTCACTTTAGTGAATAGACTCAGATGATCTAAAATGCAGCTAGTGTGAGCTATTGTATTAGCTAGAGTCTTTTGACCTTTTTTATGATTTTTAGTAAAAGCTACCACCTTATGTTTGTGTTGCAGGATTCATGTGGAAACCTGTTTCCAGTGCTCCAGCGGTGCTACCATGACTATTGTACTTGGGTTAGAAGGAAGTGCCAATAAAATTGGTGTTGGTATCATCCAGGATGGGAAGGTTTTAAGCAACCCACGCAGGACTTACATTACACCTCCAGGACAAGGTGAGTGATTTATTTTGCCACGGAATGTGTCTGTCAGTTCATAGTGTCATTGGGGTAGCCATACCCAATAAAATGCGCCTCCCTTCCGAGATTCGAATACAACATTTGGTACCTTTTGCGTTTGTTGGCATGTGAGATAAATGTGATTTATTGCCCTTGTCATGCATTTACTGGCTCATATTTCCTGTGTGTTAAGACTTTCTTTTACTCTACAGGCTTTATGCCCAGTGATACTGCCCGTCACCATCGCTCTTGTATCTTGGATGTTCTGCAAGAGGCTTTAGCTGAGGCGCAAATACAGCCACAGGACATAGACTGTGTGGCTTATACAAAAGGTAAAAAGCAAAGCTTCTGTTCACTAGATTTAGTATGAGGTCTTGCTGGTCTGCCTATTTGCATACATGGTTGTGATAGCATGTAGTCTGATATGGCATTACACAATACTATTTGAATAGTATTATCTATTTGGGGTGGGGGTTGTTACACGTTAATGATGTAGTTCTTTTGACTTGCACAGGACCTGGGATGGGTGCTCCTCTACTGTCAGTTGCCATTGTTGCACGTACAGTGGCCCAGCTGTGGAAGAAGCCTTTGTTAGGAGTAAATCACTGCATAGGACACATTGAGATGGGGAGGCTGATCACAGGTGCAGAAAATCCCACTGTTCTGTACGTGAGTGGAGGAAACACACAGGTACACATGAAGAAGTAGTTAACACAAGGATCAATTCATTAAATCTAAAATGACAGAAATGCATAGGCAGCATCACGGTAAACACATCACATTTATAATGTCATGAGTCTCTGATTCCTGTATGTTGTCCTAAAGAATACCCACACAATAAATGTAGTAAGTGGTCAAAAGTAAAAAAGTGGTCAAAAGTAAAAAAGTGGTCAAAAGTAAAGATTAGTTTGTTGAAAAGTGCAGGTTATTTGATGGGCCATCATTCTCTTTATGATTCATAAGCTCCATGGTATGTCCTGGACACAGCGTGATTAAACTTGGGTGAAAAGGAGACTAATTACTTAAAATGTACCAACTGCTATGTATAGATGGATTACTTTCTAACTTGGAAAATGAAAAAACCTTTGTTTATGCAGCCATATGGAGGGCTGCATACCTCCAGTCCTCGAGGGCTTCAAACAGGTCACAATTTCTGGAAATCCCAGCCTGCACATGTACGATGGTCATAAAATTGTTTTCCTTCAAAGATACACGAAATACACATCTGAGCACCCAACTTATGTTACACTCTCTTTTCTAATAAAGGTCATTGCCTATTCAGAGCATCGATATCGCATATTTGGAGAAACCATAGACATTGCCGTGGGGAACTGCTTGGACCGTTTTGCCAGAGTATTAAAGGTAACAAGCAAGAAAAAGTACTTTCCATACCAGAAATGTTTTTTATTCTGTAATAGCTTTGGCAATGATACTAAGGAAAGCTGATATCGATTACTAAAAAATACAGATATAAAAGATTACAGTAGAGTAAGGGTTATCTGTAGTTAGGGCTCTGAAGTATAGGGATATTGTATTTTCTGTACCTCTTTCCTTTTGTTACCCATTATAAATGCATGTCATATATAGAGATTATATGTAGTATGAGTGCTGGGACCTGACTTCACTAACTGTTATTTCTTGGGTCCTTTCAGATACCCAATGACCCAAGCCCTGGTTATAACATTGAGCAAATGGCTAAGAAGTGAGTATTTGGGGAGCTTGATTTTCACACGCGAAGATTGTTTTCTGTAGTATAAAGACATCAGCATGTGGGGTATCGCTGTACTCAGGGGGTGTTACTGAACACAAATCAAGACCTATTTTGTTTTTGTCACACATCTACTCAGAAAAATAATCATGGTGAAACTGCAAAGTGGATGTGAAAGTGTTTTTCTTGTTTTGTTAGACTAAATTTGGAAGGCGCTGGTGTGGAATCAGCTGCATGGGACAGGCCAATATGCCCCTAACTAAATTCCCTGAGCTGTCTTGTGTAAGGAAATATATAGTTTTAGGTGGTTAAAATGAAATATGGGACGCCTTCATGTGTCTCAGATGAGACCTGACCCAGCAAACTAATCTGTCAAAATTCCATGTTTGAAAACTGA
>VKOC01026355.1:0-31943 GCA_009364415.1 Spea multiplicata
ACTGTATACAGTGCTGGGGGTTATATTACTGTATACAGAGCTGGGGTTATATTACTGTATACAGCGATCAGGGTTATTACTGTATACAGCGCTGCGATTTATGATCAAGGAGAAAATATTTTATTCCATGGGATTCTCATAAACCGAACCAGATGTTTAGAAAATATAATTTTCGTTTGTATTTTTTTCCTCTATTTCTCAGCTATCACTAACGCCTGAAATAATAAGTCACCCCGGGGCATATTATTAACCAAAGCTGGGTACATTTGGGTCAAAATTGTATATCGGTTAAAACTTTCCCTTTGTCTCGGTTTCTACCCCGTGTTTGCATGAACTTTTTTTTTGTGATATTTCCATCAAAAAGAACAGTTTTGTCTTCCAAACACTTTTTTTTTTTAATAAAGTCTACAAAGCAAGAAAATAGATGACATCGAGTCAGTCTTGGTAAAGATTTCTCATAACCGAATACATATTTAGAGGGCATTAAATCAGAAATAATACGATATGATCTCCTTAATACCCGTGGGGCCGGGGGTGTCATTTATCAAAGCCGCCCCGCTGCTAAATGAATACAAAACGAGAAACAACAGGAGCTTTATAACGAGACACGGAGACGGGCGGCGTATCGATTCACTAAATGCCCTATTAACTATATATCAGTTATCCTGCTTTATTGTTTAGCAGGAAGGCGCGTAATTCATCCATCGACCGGGGCGTAGAGAGATGAGGAACGCTGGGACCCAATCCAAGGTGGGTCTTCCAAGTCACGTCTGGAAGTCTAAATTTGGGATTAAAAACGGATTTAATTCACAATTCTTTTGCCTAGAATTCCTGAAACGCAAGGAGATACATTGTAACCATGGATAAACCTCGCGTAGTGGGGAGAAGACACTAACATTGACTAATATTTTAATATGCTCTGTCCTGAAGATCACTCCCTTCTCCTCCTCTCACCCTGACAAAGGCTGGAGGAACCACTCAACCAGAATCAGCAACTTAACCGGAGAGAGATAACTTAAAGGGGAGGAATCATCGTTATGTATCTATGAAAGATCTGCTTTAAATCCTGGACCATCGGTGGTCCTCAAAACTGACCTGAGAACCAGAGTTCTCATCCTGGCCTTTATTTAACCCCAGATCCCACCTCATTTTTAATAACGCCCCCGAAATCACCCCCATGCAGGCGAATTTAATATAAATTATCTTATTCTGCATTTAGCGACAGAGGTAAGACGTTCAGCGATGGCTTCAACTTTGTATCCAAGCTTTAATGAATCGCACCTGTTGGCAACATTTTATAGGAGATCTTAAATGTTCCGGAAAAGTAACGATAGGGAATGAGTTCATGATAAAGGAATGTAAGGTTACGCATTTTTTTTAATCACTTTTAAGCAGAAGTAGTGGATCAAACATATTCCACCCGGGATCTGCTGAGGGTTTTATCTGATGCAGCTTCATTGTTCCATCCCCTATCCTATTACTTCCCAATATTTGAGGCCATAAAAGTACTCGTCAATGAGTGATTTTTATTATTTTTTTTGCTGTGAAATAAAGAAAAAAGGGCGAGATTTTCACATCCAGGGAAGAAGAAGTAGAAGGAATTAGATGCACGGAATATTCTGATTTGTTTATAAGATTTATACAAAAAGAGATATTTTTTGAAAATGATATAAATCACTGAGATATTTTTGTTTCTCATGCTTTGGGGGGGATTTTGTATTTTGTTAAAGATTTTTTTTTAAATAGAAATAATTTACTTTTTTTTTTCTCCAATGGAGAGGGATTTTGTTTCGAGTCTAAAGATACATTAAATATAAGAATATTTTATGTGTTTAAGGATCAAAAGGTCATGTTCCCATTCAGTCGAACCTCCGGGTGTCGTGACCGCCAGGACTTAAGCGTTTCTCTCAAGCAAACAGGTCAGGGTCGGGATAGACAGAAAACCGGCAGAGTCAAAAGAGAAGACAAAGCCAAAAACCAGGAAGCCAACAAACAGACAACCAAATATCATCGATAAAGCGAACCTCACGACCCGTGTAACGTGTAAAGCCCCTCCATCTATTCCTATCCGGCCATAGTTTTTGTCCATCGGCCAACAATGTAATAGTGTTTTTTGGACCGGTAACTCTTAAGACCTGGACTAACCCCCTACCCATCCCCCAATACTAACTCATCGTGCGAAACGCGTCACGTGTGAGTCTGCTCCTGCCAGGGTAATGCTCCTGCTGTTCTTGTCCATGGCCATGAATAAAGGCCAATGGCTTTGAGATGGACTTTGGTCCTTTGTTGATTCTCAGCAAGGTCCAGAGGGGCGGCAGTCCCTCCACCCCAAACTCCGAGGGTAGATCACCCTCTTAGTAAATCCCACTGTCTCTGTCCAACGTTACAGGGGAGATCTTCCCAACTGGCCCATTTACGCTATGGGGGTTCTGCCGAGCCATCACAGCCTCCACAGCCTTTAACTAATGGACGCCGATGTATGACATCATACCTGGGGGCTGGATAGGGTTTCTCACTGCGTGACATTTTCTCTTATTCCAAAAAAGGGGGGGGGCTTGCGGATAAAAGGATGCATTATGTCCCATCAAATGCGACACCATACTTACGGCGAACGCGCTGAATAAGTCATCCGCCGAGAGAATATTAGAAATCTATAAATCTCTCGACGTCACCTTGGTTTAAATACCATATTTTGCATATTTCCAATTTGCCACGACAAAAAAAAAAAAAAGGGCATTGTGAGTACGAGTCATTTGAAGAACGAAGAAAGAGCTTTTTCAAGCCAACGTTTTGATACAAAATAAAAGTATTTCCGCCGTCGATGCTTAAAAAAAAACGCTGCTTTATTTAACATCTTGTTTTACCCCAAAGTAACAATTTACGGAGAACGACAAAAAAAAAAAATCTTTTTTTTTTTTAATGTCAACCCAGCGACTTAAAAAGTCAGCTTTCATCCTCGGCCCTGCCGGAATAAAGAATGAAGGGCTTAATGAAAAAATAAAGACCGTTCCACTTATTACCCGGACATTTCGGTTCTACTCCTGGTAGCGCATGTCACGCTGACATTTCACATTTTAGCGAAGGAGAATAAGGATTTTTTTCCAGTTTTTATTTGAGAATTTGCCCAATAAAACCTGGAACGTAACAGGTACGCAGTCAGTTATTAAAAATGGTAGATAAGTGGAACAGCCTCCCAGCAGAGGTGGTAGAGGGTAATACAGCGAGGGAATTTAAACACGCATGGGATAGACATACGGCTCCTGAATCTAAGACGAGGTAACACGTAAACGGGCATCCATTTTTGTTTTCGTATCTGGATCACGTAGTTGGCTTCACCAAGGAACCTAAAGGGAAATCACTAAGACACAGAACGGCGGACGATGCCAAGCACGAGTGAAATAAACGAGGCTTTATCCTGAAACTTGACACTAATGAAAGAAAATCTCCAGTTCAGAGAAGGAGGCATGATTCGGGACGTACATCACTACGTGTAAGTGAGGTCCGAGACACTAATGAGCTAGGAGAGTCACAACTGATCAACATTTCATTCATGCGCGGCCGTTAACTCCGAGCTGCCTTGCTTCCGTTTTAGAACATTAGATTTGGCGGATTGATTCCGAGTGACGCTGGCATAAAAAAAAAAAATGGCTCAGACCGTCGGCGTCTTCAACGTCGAAATCAAGAAAAATGTGGCCGGTGAGTTATCGTGGAACTCGTTCCAAGGCCCGGGGGAGCGGCGTACGAACCATCAGATTTCATTTTCTATCCTGAAATTACCAGGGGTTTTTTTGGCTGTGGGAAAAGGGTTTTTTTGGGTTATTTTGTTGAGGTTTTCCGTCAAGAGATAAAGAGAATTAATTAGCGTTTTTCGACCTAAAAAATAGTTTATAGATAACGTAGGATTTTTTTTACAATACGGACCTGATCGTCTGTAGAATGTTTGTAGAACTTCAGTTATCCGCCATTTTCTTAATCCTTAGTGTTCTACATAGAACCATAGCTTGGAACTTCCAGGCTGTAGTTACCCGGAGCCCTCTCTCTTCGAGGGGTAAGACTATCCACACGAGGGGACGGGGACTGGCCACTTATATGGCCAAGGATAGCCCCATGCATGGGCATCGGTAGCCACAAACACTCTCCCTTAAATTTGAATCTGGTGGGAGGAGAATAGGACCTGGAGATTTACCGCCGTTGCCCAAGGAACCGGTGCTTCATGTAGAGTCTCCGGTCATGGGTATGAATAGAACTTCAGAGAACCACAGATGATACAGTTATCAATATATTGTCCGCTCTTCCCTGGGGCTGGTTGTTCCTTAATGCCCTAAGACCACCATATAGAGGTAAGCAGTAAGACTTGAGCGCCCTCTAGAGAGTTGCTTGAGGAACCTCAGAGAGAAGTTTCGTCCAAAGATCCTTGGGCAGGAGAGCAGCGCTTGAGCAAAGTGTGACTGGGGCTCATGATTATAACCGTACTCTCCAGGCAGCCAACATTGGGAAGTTCACCAAAATAAACAAAAATGTTGGTAACACACTTACGTATTTTTAAGGATAATGTTTTTTAAAACTGGGTGGAAAGTCAATAAATTAATAAGATAAACTCATAAAGAACTGAAAAGTGTGGACACTCAAGAACACCAAAGGAGAAAAGGTCAACTTCCAAGGGGCTCAACATATGGATATCTGCAGAGATCACTTTCCCATTGATCAGCATCTCGGTCACACTTAGGGGGGGGGGTGGGGGCGGAACGGCAGATTAATGGCGCCCTCTTTGGGACATTATACTTCTTGCCAGACCAGAATTTACTCAACCAATGGCTTCTTCTTTGCCAACGGAGCTATGGACGACGACACCAAAGAAGAAAAGGTCAGCTTCCAAGGGGGGGGGGGGCAATATACGGATTCAGTGTCTGCAGAGACCCCTTTCTGATTGTTCCGCATTTATGAAATGTTGACGTTTCAACAAGAAGGTTCTCAGAAGTTCTATTACTTTACAAAATAATACGTAAAAATACTCATTTTCTTCTCGTTGAATGGGGCTGATCTGCCGGAAGGTTCTAGGTTTCCACGTATCATAAAACAATCCCTTGAGGGTCGTCTCTATTAACCTTGAGTATGCGTACACTGTTGGCACGACACCCCATAATAGCGACAATTTTCCAGCGTATAGTAATAAAATATGGAGTTTCTTTTTTTTTTTTATCAATTTCATAGTTTATCTCTGAACAATAATGTTCTTTTTTTATGAACCAATGCCCAGAGGTACTTCATATTTAAAGTATTATGATAGAACTTATTAGAAAGACAAATTGAACGTTTAAATGGGATCTATGACCTTCGCGGCTTTTATCCTAATTAATTCAGTTATTAAAACCATCTATAGCTCGGACTTTTTTCAATCAGTGTAATTGTTGTCGAGATCTATCTATCTATCATTATCTATTTATCATCTATCTATCTATCATCTATCCGTCTATCTATCTATCTATCTATCTATCTATCTATCTATCTAATGGCCCTGTCCTGCTTGGCAGGGCTTAGTGAATGGTGCAGTTATAGTGCACTTTCTGATTGTAGAACTCATGGTTCCATCGTGGTTGCCCACGTCCTCCAACAGCAAAGCCTCCCAAGACCATCACCCTCCCACCACCGTGTGTGACTGCTGGTACCGTGTTCTTATTGTGGAACGCTGTGTTTGCTTTATGCCAGCTGTAACGGGACTCATGTCTTCCAACAAGTTCCACTTTTCACTCATCAGTCCGCAGAATATTATCCCCAAAGTCTTGGGGGATCATCGAGATGTTTTTTCGGCAACTGTGAGAAGAGCCTTGGTGCTCTTTTTGTTCAGCGTTGGTTTTCTTCTTGCAGCTCTCCCATGGCTGCCATTTTTTGCGCCGCCTCTTTCTTCTTGTGGAGTCGTGAACACGGACCTTAACTGAGGCGAGCGAGGCCTGACGTTCTGTACATGTTAGTCTGGGTTCTTTTGCCATCTCCTGGAGGAGTCGTCGATGCGCTGTTGGAGGAATTTTGGCTGACGGCCACTCTTGGGAAGGTTCTCCACCATTCCAAGTCTTCTCCATTAGTAGATAATGGCTGTCACCGGGGTTCACTGGAGTCCCAGAGCCTCAGAAATGGCTCTGTAACCTTTTCTAGACTGATGGATGTCAAAGACTTGGTTCCTTATCTGATTTTCTTTTAATCACGTCATGATGTCCTGCTTTTTGAGACCTTCTTCTCCTACTTTGTCAGGTTCTATTTACTTGATGTTTAGATTTAACTTTATTATAATTGGCACTTTTTTTTCACAATTCCAAGTTTAACTTTTCATCAACTTGAAATGAATGATGAAATTCTAGAAGTCTCCTAACATCCATTGGAAGGAAACTGCTTTATTATGCTGTACATTTTGTGACAGATGTAATGTGATTTCTGTATAGGTGCAAAATGTCCTATAAGACTATGGTGTCGTGGGAGGGGGTAATGAAATATTAAAAATCTGGAAATTAATCTTAACAAATGATTGACAGACAGTCGCATTAGTGATTTGCCTAAAGCGTGAATGTGTCTATGTAATTAAAACTATTTCAGGAAAATGTCTCCAACTATTAATGAAGTAGACCAGAACATTGGTTACCATTCCGAGTGGAAACATCATTTAGGTCTTCAAGCATAAGAATGTATTAAAATGATTACCCATGGACCTCCATGCCTGGGTGAAAAACCTTCCTTTAGGATTTAGCATCTTTACTTTCCCTACTGACATCTTATGGCGGGGGAGGCAGCAACATTGATCAAGATGGACCTTTACCGAGTTCCATGGTGGAGAATGAAATGATGTTCTATGGACCATCAGAAGCCTCGCCATGATCACTGGTGTCCTTGTACAGACACATGGCCTATCCCTGCTTACGAGTTAGTGACCTGGCTTCTACGACTCAGGGTTATCCTTGCTTGCTGCCTGCGCTGAACTTTGACCAGGTTGATCATGTCCTTGCGAGCCTCAGAAACTGATGTCCCTACAGAGTAAGCCCAACGACTTGTCCACCACTTAATGCAACGCAAGACGCCATTTATAACCATCAACTATGACCAGCTATGGACAATATCTATTCGCCAACATCTGGAGTTGCTTTGTTTTTCATGAATGTTTGACGTTCCTCCAACACAGTGGTAATTCACGTGTATTTTTACGGAAGGACACACGAAGTTAAGGATTTCGAACATTCCTATAAATATAAGATGAGTTTGAATGACATGTATCCGTTTAAGCCGACCCGAGATACAACGTAGCAGATTGAGCTCCACGTTCCATACCTATCGCCGTATCGATCCGTAGGAAGCAGGCAAGGAAACTCATTAAAAAAAAAACTCCGGCAATTACACCACTTTCTAAGGGGAAAACGAAATTCCGCCATGATTTCAATAACACAGTCGATATATCTACTTGTTTTTATTTTTCCCTTCACATATCGACCTTTTTTTTTTTTTATTTATATAGACTTAGGGAATAAAAAAAAAAAAAAAAAACCTCCTCCTTCCTTGACACTTTTTTTTTTTACCAAAATGCTGAAATAAATGAATGCAGAATTTAAGAATTGGTGCCCCATCAACGAGATTAAAGAGCGGATAAGAAGGCATTATGGATGTTGGACTACGGTCCTCCGAAGGACAATAATATCAGCCGGCGAGACCTTACGAGTTATGACGTTAATTTGACTGATGGAACAAATTTAAAAGGATACTTTTTTTTTTGCCGAAAGCTCCAATGCCCTGCGGTATCCTATTAGAACCTCGGAACAATTACTTTTTCCCGCCATTAACCCCTTAATGACAAAGCCGTCCATGTACGGGCTCAAAATGCATTGTTTTCAATGGGTTGAGGGACCACCCATTGTCCTTAAGGGGTTAAAATATTTGGCTTTTTTCATGGGAAGTTTGGACCAGGCGATGGGTCTCATATCGGTAGAATTAGACTCTCGGTGCTGGAGGTCCTGTTGTCTTATTTATGAAAAGAAAAAAAGGGCAGATCTTTGTATCCGTGGTTTATCTTATCCCTCCCGCGACAGTATTATTAAAACTATCATTTCTGCAGGGCAGGACATTGCGTTTTTTTCCCCCCCTCCCCTTCGGTTGGAAGATTAACCTTTTTCGGCTAAAATCGCATTTACAGTTACAAGTCAATAAAAATAAAGTTCTGCAGCGGGGAAGGGGGGGGACGTTACCTCCAACAGACAGCGAGAAGGGATTTTTTTTAACGCGATATTCCAAGTCTAGGAGGCAGGTAAACCTTCGAAGGAAATGGAAATACTGATTTTTATGGATAAAATACGGAATCATGAAATAAAAAGATAGCAATTGGGAAAAAGCAGGTTCTATTTAATATATTAAAGCAGCTTTTTTCCCCACATGTATAGCTTAATACACAAAAAATTGCTGTAATGTGGTTTGCAGAATAAAATAAGAAACCCACCCTATATGTATACAATGGGAAGACCCATCTTAACGTCCTGTTCTCAGGATCTGCATGATTATTCCTCCCCATTATGTTATCCTCTAGTGTTAAGCTGCTGATTGCTGCTGACTGGCAGTTTAATACCCCTAAAAATAAAAACAAAAAAATAAAGAAAATAAAGCACCTACTTCATGTAGAATCTGCAGCCCTGAAGCTGCCTTCCTACTCCATGGCCTCCATTTCTGACCACTGATTGGATGCCTGAGGCAGCCAATAACTGTTAGGAAAGCACTCTCATTGAAATTAATGGTGTGCATGGTGGTCTCTCGCCCGTAGTGTTTCTCGAGCCAGCGCTGGAGCTAACCGGGGATGAGTATATCGCGTGCCGGGAAAATAGCTGGTTGATGGGGAAAGAGGCGAATGCGTATGGGGGGATTCTGCAGAATCCCCCCCACCCATTTGCCAAAGAGACAACACCACTTAAAGCTTAAAGAGACCCCCCTATGATGGCTGGAATGTCCCTTTGTTTTGGTGAACAGATGTGGATAACACTCACAGGGCTGGGATTTAAAGAGTTAAATTAAATGGGTTTTTTTTATATAAAAATCCCACAGAATTGTGGCCACTCACTAACAAAACCTTACCACGGAAATATCGGAAGCAGGGGAAATCAAACGGGATGAAGAGTCAGCCCGCCGGCCCCCCCCCCCCCCCGCTGCTGTTATTTTTTTGTTCACTTTTGACATCATTTGTTGCTTTCTTTTCTTTATTGCTATCGCCTGAAAGGTGTAATAACTGCAGAAACCTTGGCAATAAATCTAATAATTCCTTTACAGGTAGACCCCGGCCATTATATTTACTTTAAAAAACTTTTTGATGTCTGTTTTATCTCCCCCTCCTCTGTAAATTGTAGAGCCTGCTGTGCATGAAAATCGAAGCAGGTCCTCTGTTTGTGAGACCGGTACGTGTTCGACATGAGCTAATGGGCCAAAATTCTTTTTTCCTTTAACTTTTGGCACATATGTTCTCGGGCAACTAATTGCGTCCCCTGCCTATTTGGTTTGTTTGGAAATTCGGGGGCATTCATTACCCGGTGCCCACATTCACTCTCTCACGCTCTCTAAACATTTCCACACCTTCTCTGCCGACCACTTCCGCATCTTCTTGTTCTTCATCTTCTCTCTTTCATCTTCTTCCGCATCTCTGCATTCATAACCTGGAGCGAAAGGTCCCGATGGGAGAATCAGGGGAGAGGACGTCACTGGAAGCGTCCCCATCTTGGAGGAAGTCCGCGGAGATGCGGATGAAATATAGAAGGTGAAAGAGAGAGGATGAAGAACAAGAAGATGTAGAAGTGGAAGTGGTCGGCAGAGAAAGTAAGGAAGCATTGAGAGAGTGTGAGAGAGTGAATGAGAGTGTGAGAGAGTGAATGAGAGTCTGAGTATGAGCGAAAGGCCCACAGATTTCGGACGAACAATCTGAACTTATTGCTTTGTTTCCATCGCTTTGTGGGGGGTTCTGGCCTCATTTCCGGGGCTTCATACAAATCTCAGTAAATTCAGTACATTTGTAATTCGTAAGAATCCAAAAGTCTAGAACACACAGATCCAACGATCAGATCACAGGCAAAGTCCTTTAGATTGACCATGCGCCCCATAATATAAGGAGGGACAATAAAAAACATGCTGAGAGTGTGGTATATAAGTGGAACAGCCTCCCAGCAGAGGTGGTAGAGGGTAATACAGTGAGGGTATTAAACACGCATGGGATAGACATACGGCTCCTGAATCTAAGATGAGACCAACGACTGATTAAGGTTTGCGTCTTTACAGCAGGAGAAACGGGCGACTAGACGGGGGCCGGATGGGGCCGATCTACCGGGAGATTCTATGTGTCTGCGCTTCCTCTTTGTATATTTTCCTGGTGCCACGTAATTCACTTTTTAGCTTGTTGTGATAATGTGCAGGTGTGCCCAATAACGCAGACACCGGGCGTATAATCCCCGAAGACCCTCGGAATCTGGATGTTCGGAATTCTCCTGTAACAATTCAACTTTGGCCAAAAAAATGCATTTCTTTTGCTTATATCCACTCCAAAAATTAGAGCGTTCTTATTGTTAACAGATGCACCAAAAACCTGGACAAATTGCCTCGGGGACAGCTGAACCGGCTTAATGAAGCAAGCGACAATGTTAAGTTGTTTACAGATTGTGAGCTTCGTCGGGATTCGATATACGGGAAAGTTCTCCGTGTTACTTTGTTGCGTTCTCCCGCCGAGAGGGATGCATGAGAAGAAAGCTCCGAGGGGGTAATTATTAACCGATTGGCTGCGCAGGAGAAATATTATGTTTTAGAAGGAAATCTTATTACGGAGCAAACACAATGCGGTCTCTGTAGCCCAGGTAGGGTTAATGGCTTGCAAGATAATAGCCAAACGATAAGGCTGGAAGCACATAACATCTGGTCAATCATAATGATTGATTTTCTACCTGCTGGGCCTACTGAGGTTTGTATTGCTGGCTCCCGAAATTGAAAAACACTTGATTGCTACAGCTAAGTAGGACTGGTAAAAAATTTAAAAAAAGGTTGTATAATTAACCCCTTCTACCTCAGAAAAGTCTAGAAGGATGGATCTAGAAGGCAGAAGACTTCTGGTCCTAATAGGTCTTTCTCCTGTATATCAATCATTAACCTCACAATGTGCGAGAATTGTTTTTTATTTTTATAGATATAACTTAAGTTATGTTTTTTGAACGTTCTACTGGCTGAGGATAAACACGCAACTATACTAGCCAAGCGTCACAGTTTGGTCAGGACTTTCACAGACGCAGGACTTGGGCGTCTCACCAATGAGCTTCTGCTGTGGCAAAAAAAAGGCATTCATAATACCTGTTTTGTGGAGAAATTAGGATCTTATGTGGTAAATATGAACAGGACAGGATTCTTATATAGACAGGGGGTGCCGACACACGTCCTTGGTGGACCATTACTGGGGACCATTACTCTTTTCAACATCATTTATTGACGTAGCCCAACTCAGTTCTGTCGTCCGCCAATGTTTTTTCCAAACGCGCAATCCAACTACACTACGCTCTCAACATAGCGTAATGATGCTGACGCAGTTTGTGTCAACTCAACGCATCCAATGTTCTTTATGACTGATGCCAAACTTCTCCAACATATGGCGGCCATTTGTGCCATTAGGTAGAGATTTTGCGTTAACCATGGTTGGAATCTTCAGCTTGTTTGACCCTAACTTGGACTTTGCTGGTGTTGCCCCCAACCCTTTCTTTTGGCTTGTTTTTGCATCTTGGATGGTCCCGTAGTACCTTTCCTCCAGCTCTTTAAGTGACCATAACCGGCATACTCGCCCTACGCCGGATCCATACTCAACAGGGACAGACTCAAGACCCTATACCAGTTTGTGCCGGAAAAACCACTCGGTAGCGTTTAGTTTCTTGATTCAGTAACTGATGCCATTGGACGTCGTCTTAAACTTTATGGCAACCCAATGGAATCCACCTCCAACCACATGATTATTCTTCGCGCTCGTGAACAAATCGGTTAAAACAGGACAGCCTCGTAAAAGCTTATTGTGCAGCGAAAGGGAAGGACGCATTTCATGCGAGCTTGTAAACACTCTTCCTGACAGATTCTATTCTGCGAGACCTGATAATAATTACCGATAAGAAGAAAAATAAGGCTGAGATCGAAACATTCTAGAGCCTCCAGGCGCACTTTCTTTTATTGTCTACATTCTGGGACCTTAAGCTAAATAGGTATCAGTAGAAAACACATTTCAAAATTATTTGTGCGCTATGTTTTAAAGATGTCATTTACACCTACGCTATCATAAATCTGAAATAACATCTTCCCCTACGATGTGAGAGATAACCAGACAGTCATGAATCTATCTCTAGATATAGATAAAAGTTAAGGGGGAAGCAAAGTTCTGTCGCACCCTTTACTTCCTGTGTCTTCTGTTACGTTCTGGCAAGTACAGTAAATGGGAGTGGATCATGAAATTGCTTCCCCCACTAAATATGTGTTTAATTTAATATATTTTAATACAATTAATGGGGGTTTCAGTACGTTTCTGCCTGCAGTAAGTTTGCGGTGATCTCCTACGGTTCCTTCCGCGGGATTTTAGATTTAATTTTTTACAGGATTTATTCTTTTTTTCGTTTGTTTCATACGCCATAATATAAGTCATTCTTATATACTTAGAGGTGTGGCTAAGGGTTGGGCTTTCCGTACGCATTGTTGGGGCTTCTAGGGCTGTAGAACCCTGTGATACCCTCATTCCAAGCGCTTAGAAAAGAGGGGGCATCAGGGGAGGAAAAGGGGGCATCAGGATTTGGACCCAGATGACAGCAGATAAAGTACCGGACACATATTACTTTCTACCAAGAAAAATAGCATTATTAGACAGGAATGAAAAAAGTTCCGCGCGATCCATTCTTCCTGGCAGATAATTTAGCCCGCGGCCGCATCTATTTCTTAACCCAAATTGCGGCTTTTCATGGTGATGTATCTGGAGAGTTTTCCGACGGATCTGGAAACCCCGGCCGGTCACCCACCCTTGGAATATTTTATCAAAGCCAACGTCAATTCCAATATGTCCTATACATCGGAACAGATGGCAGAATATCACATAGATTTCCCCCGTCAGACCCCAAAACGACCCTAAAAATCTGACCCCTATCAGCAGAAGCCGCACATTCATTCATCATTCATTCATTCACATAGGAAATGCACACTAACAAGGCTTGAGCGTGTTTTTCGACACCGCTATACCACAGCTGGAACCCCTGCTTGAACACAGGTGACTTAGTTCAGAATACCTTTACCTGCCGAAGAGTCATGGTTTCCATAAGGGCCGTTATTAGAACCAATTAGTCGCCACCAATAGAAGAAGTCACAACCATGGGGTTGTTTATCTAGAACCTTCCTATGTGCAATGTTCTTAATTTTATTTCCATGCGGTCTGAGTTACCCTAAAATACAGTAATTATCAGCGCTTGACCACAAAACATCGACTTACCACGGGAACTAAGAAAGTAAGGATCCCCTAAAAAAGTTTAGGAAATAGTATGAGGGTTCTAAGAAGAGAATAATTAATAACTTTGGGTCGTCCTGTACAAAAAAACAAGAAGGGGGAACGATATTGAAATATCTTGTAGAATAATAAATGTATCCTTATTAACGTAAAAATATATCATTAATGACTATTATCGGATTATCCTGCACTTTCGATAGGCGGCGGTATCAGAAAACAGCCGGGGGTGGATAAGAAGTGCTATCACCGTGGAAACAACTCAAGGAGATTTTCTAAATGTATGCCTGCCGAGAGTCCTTACCGAGAGTAACGATCCGTTCACACAAAGACACGTGTAACAAGCATTAGCAGGAACGAGGATGTGCTGCTTTACTTTTGGTGTAAAGAAGATAAATGTTTAAAGATACCCCCCGCCCCCGAACCGGCTAACAAGACCCTTATTAAAAAAAATGGTGCTTTGTGAAGGGATTTTTAATCCTGGAGGGGTTTGAAAGAAATAATCATCTAATCGGCCACCCCAGGCCACTGTCAATGAGCCATAGAGATCTGAGTCCAGGAGGGCCTTTAGGAGAAGCTGCTGCTCCAGAGCCACCTACACAATGCACATCACGCGGTCGCAAAAGCGAGACCGGCCATTGGTCAATTCCCATCAGACTCTGGCCAATAGGATATCTTTGAGATTCTCCTCTTAGAAGTCCGTGTTCTAGACTCAAAACGTTCCGAACAGGGAAAATAACAAATATTTCAGTGTTACTTTGTATCATTTTTTTAATTGCTTTTTCACCTATGGAAGTTTCTCTTGTGCTTTTTTTCCTCCGCTCTCGTTTGATTCATGGACGCTCTCGCCATTCTTCCATTTCGGGTCAAGAAACGCTTCCAGCAAATGAATGGAAATGAGACGTGCGAGCGGATCCGCCGAGCCAATGTCGCTTTAATCAACTTAAGGGGGGAAAAAAATCTCTAACTTGTCCATTTCCTTCTGCTTCGTCTTAGATACTTAAATGATTTGATGAACTCATAATGTCAAGGTTAAAGCCGCCGGACGATCTATTCCGCTGCCGCGAGCGGAGAGCTCGGATTTTAGACCGCAGCCGATGGCGGGGTACACATTTAATATAACGCTGATGGGGCGAGCTCGCCCGCTGCTATAGGTTTTACCGACTCCGCTGCCAGGGGGAAAAAAAAAAAGATACGTCTGTTGGTAGAGTTGAGATATGAGGTATAAATACTTCGAATCCTTTAGAATTGGTGGATTCCCGTTAAATTGTACAGAGGAGCTTATTTAACCCCTTAAGGACAATGGGCAATCCCTAAACCCATTGAAAACCATGCATTTGCATACAGGCTTTGTCATTAAGGGGTTAAAGGGACAGAACCCTGAGATAAAATGTACATACAGTAACCCCTACAGATAACCAAACAATGGCCGGTGAGAAGTCTGTTTGTTGGACTTGGTAGGGTTCCATAAACATGGAAAAACCCACTTAGCCCATCCAGTCCGCCATTTTTTTTCCTGCTGTAAAGACTCAAACCTTAATCAGTCGTTGGTCTCGTCTTAGATTCAGGAGCCGGATGTCTATCCCATGCATGTTTAATCCCGTCACTGTATTACCCTCTACCACCTCTGCTGGGAGGCTGTCCTACAGTGGAGAATGCGTTATTCTCTCACCAGTCCCAATCAGGTCCCACGACCTTTGGCCAGAAATGACATCACTTCAGTAAGGAAGGATGATTGCCACACAACGTGGGACCCGATTCGACCGCCGCTCAGCGAGGGAGCCGCAGGCCACAAGAAAAAAAAAAAAGAAATTAAATGGAAAAAGAGGGCAAAATGAAGAAAAACGGAGGAAAGAAGGGAACAAAAAGAAAATTGATCGCAAGAGACAGAGAAAAAAAAGGAGGAAAAAACAGGTTGCCAAAGGCAGGAAATCCAGAGAAGGGGCTCTTCCTGTATAATCGCTCGAGTGTCCAAAGTTCCCTAAGCTGGCCTTGGTCAGGTGAGTGCCTGCTTGGATCAGTGAAATGCGGAGGGAGCCCCCCCAAAAATGTCTTTTTTCGTTTTTTTTCCTTATTCTTTCTCTCACTCTTTAGAGTACTTCTGTCTCTCCGCGCGTCACGGGACGGCCTGTGCGATCGGAGAGAGGGGTTTTCATCGTGGTGCGCGGGGGCTCTGCAGAAAAACTAAATTTGTTTTCCGAAAGCGAATGGACCAAGAGCGATGTCTCGTGTCGCGCACGGCAGAAGATCAGAGAACTTAATGAGCCGTGAATTCCGGAATCATCCAAATCACGGCATTTCTCTTTAAAAAACTCATATCCTTCCAAACGCCTCTTTTCTTTAAGGCTAGCGTTAAATTCTGCTGAGCGCGGGGTCTTCGAAGGGACGTCTCCGTTCTGCATGCCTCCGATTTCTGAAAGGCGCTTCTCGTTTGTCTTTCATCATTAGAGCCGCGCCACAATCTGCCGAGCTGCGTATTTCGCTTGGTGGCTTTTTTTTTGCCCCCGTGCTCTAATCAAAGCCGAGAAGGGAGAGGGATTGCCCGGCTGGTTATACGGTAAGCCGGCCCCGGGCATTCAGAGCTGCCATTTTCTGTCGAAACAGCATTTTGTATCCTTCTGCTTCTGGCGTATTAGCGATAACCGTCGCCTAATTATTACAATACCGGCAGCTATCTCGGCCGACCACGGCGGGCGTCTCAGGATTAAACCCCCCCTCCAGAGGACGGGGGGGGGGTTGTCTGCAGAGTCAAATCTTTATTGAGTAACTTTGATATAATAGGTCGGGTTCATCCCGCAGAGACGGTGCCGATGCTTCTGTTGAATAAAAAGTACTTATTGAGATAATGTATAGTTAAAGTAGTGAGCAGGCCCTGTTAATGTATATTAATCAGTGAGGTGTCCTGTATAATGTATAGTTTTAATCGATGAGGTGCCTGTATAGTTAATCGGTGAGGTGCCCTGTATAATGTATAATTAATCAGTGAGGTGCCCTGTATAATGTATAGTTAAATCAGTGACTCAGTCCTGTATAACGTATAGTTAAATCAGTGAGCCGGCCCTGTATAATGTATAGTTAATTAGTGACCTGGTTCTATATAATGTATAAAACACATTAAAAAATTACAAAACGCACCAAAAATATATTGCCTTACTAGTGGCAGAGACAGTGTAAAGGAGGCTGTCCTAGGATGTACAGAGACCTCGGAGGTCTCCCTTTTGAATGCAAGGTTATGATTAGATCCAAATGTATTGATTAGCCTGTTACTTTAACTTATTAAACCATGTACTTCTTTTGTTCAGCGCATGCCCTCATCCATGAACACACACAGGCGGTTTAGCCTCAGGCCAGTAATATTCCGGGGGTAATAATCGAGGGAGAACTCGGGCAGAGGGGGATCCATTGGAGGCGCGAGCCGATAGCCATTGGAGGGTGAAATTGCTTCTCTTGTAATCAGAGACTTTCTTCTGCCGAGTGAAAACGACATCAACAACTTATGAAGAATTTTCAGCCCGATACAAGCGTGTGAATAATCAGAAAGTCAATCTCATGATTTCTCTCCAAAATGACGAATATGAAACAAAAAACATCACTTTCGCTGAAGTTTAACTCGTACAGCGGGGGGGCATTCTTATTCGTCACATTTTTAACAAAAGAACCTGACAAACTGGTGATATATTTTATATTTTGAGGATTTTAAACTAGCTTTTCAAAAAAAAAATTAAAAAAATGGTTGATTTGAAATATTTTGCCATTTCAAGCCAACGTTTTAGCAAAATTGTATCAGATGGTGTAAAGAATATTGCAAATAAGCTGTTAGTTTCTCAATTGCCGATAAGAATATAAATTCACTCTGCAGCCATGGCAACTCCAACGGATATCATCAAACTGAATCAGTGATGCCAATGTAGACAACCCACTGGCGACTGGCGGCCCAAGGTGGGTGTATGGGCCATAGAGCAGGACACCATGACCAATCTAGACCTCATGTCCAGTTCATGGCATCCAGAAATGTTGGTCATGGCATGACCCAAGTAGGCATGGTTTTAGAAAAAGGTTGTTCGTGACATGACCTCAGTAGGCAAGGCGCCCAGAAATGTTGGTCATGGCATGAGTCAAGTAGGCATGGTTTTAGGAAATGCTGCTTGTGGCATCACCTAAGAAGGCATGGTTTTAGAAAATGTTATGACCTCAGTAGCAAAGGTTTCAGGAAACATTGCATGTGGCATGACCTCAGTAGGAACAGTTTCAGGAAACATTGCACGTGGCATGACCTCAGTAGGCATGGCATCCATAAATGTTAGTCATGGCATGACCCAAGTAGGCATGGTTTTAGAAAACGTTGCATGTGGCATGACCTCAGTAGGCATGGCTTCCCGGAAACGGAGGTCATGGTCTCAGTAGCAAAGGTTTCACGAAACGTTGCATGTGGCATGACTTTGGTAGACATGATTTCAGGAAATATTGTCCATGTCATTTCCTCATTAGGTAGAAACTGGAGATGACCGGTTACTTTCGTGCTTGTCGGTGCCTTCACAGGAGTTAGTGAAGAAGTTGGCAGAAGTGGCTGGAAAGAAATGGAGAAGTGACTTCTCTACTTCCAACTCTAGATATGAGCTAGCCAGACGGGAGAAGGAGCCTTAGCCGCGCTAATACAGAGCCACAAAAGAGACTTCCGTGAGCAGTTGGGTCAACCACTGCTTTTCAGGAAGGCACCTGCCATACATGTGACCTATTGCGAAAAAAACAACACTATTCTACAGGTTTCATCTATAACCTTATGGTTCCTTAGTGTAACTCATCATCATGGAGATGGATTAAACTAGAGTAACATATTCTAGAAGTACTCTGTGAATACGGATAGTGCTGAAATTCTGAGATCTCCATTAATGGTGACTTCTGGATATTCGTCTTCCACCAAACTCCATTCATCAGAGTGGTTGCTTTGCTTTGACAAGACAGCAAATTGAACACTTGCTCAAGAAAAATCAATACGAGGGATCCTACACCTGCCTGTTCTCAGCTCTGCCGATATACTTCATCCTTCTACTAATATTCCGTTGATGCAAATGCCACGTTGTTTTTACGAGAGATAAGAGACGTTCAATTCATTTTATTTCTCTTTGACTAAAAGTGAATTGTTTATTTCCCGTTTTCTTAAAAATAAATTGAAGACGCTAATGAAGGTTATATTTCCACGCGTGATGAGGGTTGGTGAAGATGGGTGTTCTGTGAAAAATTTCGAGCCTCGTGTCTTGTTATTCTTCAATGACTTATTTCGGAGAATGATTTTCTTGGCCCGCGGTAGTGTTTTCATCAGAAAAGCATTTTTCCTTGAGTGTATTGGATCGCTCTCTATAAACATTTCAAAGCGAGAAGACAGATGACTGCCTGTCCACCTGGCTGACGCGCCGGAGTAGGTTTCCGAGGCATGATACAATGTCTTGGGACCCGGTGGGGATTTCAGGCTCTTCCAATAATAAAATGATGTTAAATGTACAAATCTAACGAGGACAGGGACTGCCTAATTAATCAACTGCCACTGACGGTCCAAAATGTAACAACTCGGCTTTCAAGTGTGAAGCCACCACTTTCCAGAGTAATCTCGAACGGGTTTATACCAATATTCTGTTACGTACAAGGTGCTTTTTTAATTTAAAGTGGAATATTAAGACTCGGAATCTTATATTTTGTGTATTCTAACATGCTATTTTTATGTAAAAGAAGATACAATGTATTTCAAAAGGGTCAATGTTTGCATTGAAGAACCCAACCTTCAATCGGCGAGATAGACACAGTTCTGACGCTAACGAAGATGTTGTGGGTGGAGCTTAAGCAGGAAGGAGACCGAGGAATGGGCGGGGCAGCGTGTGACCACACCCATACCCTGGGTTAAAGAAAGGGGCGGAACAGGATGAGAGTTGGTGGATCTTAACACCATGTTGGATCGAACGATACCTGGAGGTTCTGAGTCTAGTCGTAGCTCATTACTCAAGCCAAGTTGGCCCCATTCCTTGAACTTTTATATACAACCATATATATAACCAATTGGGCATAATAACACACCATTACATACTACTGTTTATTACAAAACAAACAGATTTTTTTAAACAATCTGTCCACCTCCTCGAGAGATTAAGATACCGGACCAACGGAGCGAGGTTAATAGTGGAAGCCTGTGTGAGCGAGGTCCCATCTGGCGCCAAAGCAGTAGTGTTGACAGCTTGGTTTGCTAAATCTGGTCGTTGGTTTAAGTTATCATTAAAACATTTTATTCCATACCAAACAAAAGAAAAGTGTATCCTATCACTTAAGGATCCACATTCTATTATTCTGAAATCTTAAGAGCACTGTGTTTTATATTCACTAACAGAATGGGTCGGGTGATCAGACGGCCATCTTGCTTCGTGGCCAACTTGGTTGCCCTGCGATTTCCGCCTCTGTGAGCTGTCGGTGGATCTGGTTTTGATTCGCATTCCCATTTTATTTACAGAGCACCAATGCCAATCCGTATCGCTGTTACAATACCCAGTAACATAGTAATCTAGGTTGAAAAAAGACACAAGTCCATAAAGTTCATACCGGCTGTTGATCCAGAAGAAAATGAAATCCCCAAATCGGAGGGATTTCCAATTGTGCTTTACGTTTGATACACAGAAAGCAGAAATAACACCATTAAATATCTCATTGGGGGGCTGTCAGTACCCGAGGACTAACGCCAGATCCCCTTGAAAAACCACGTTGGGTCTCCTTAACTCAAAGAAGAAACACGTACTCTACCTTTGATGATTAATATCCTGGTGGCCCCAACCATGGAGGATCCATGATCAGTTGGGCGCACCTCTAAACACTATCCCCATCTTTTCAATGTAATTGTCTTCCGAAGGGCCCCAATTGCCCAGGGCCCAAAGGCATCTATCTCAACTTCTCCACTTTTAATCATTCATTGGCTGAAAAGTTTTCCTCTGAAGTTGCCCAGTG
This sequence comes from Spea multiplicata, assembly GCA_009364415.1. Taxonomy (NCBI): domain Eukaryota; kingdom Metazoa; phylum Chordata; class Amphibia; order Anura; family Pelobatidae; genus Spea; species Spea multiplicata. The sequence continues at coordinate 20,486 of VKOC01026355.1, forward strand.
TGAGTACATTGACAGGAATAAAACGCCTCCTGTTGTGGACGCTAACAATGCATCTTCGCTTTCACATTCTAAACGCTACACAAAGCTCTTCCGTACGCAAGAAACCCGGCTGCATCCCTTTAATGTTGATCTTTTGCCTTTAAAATAAAAAACACACGCATTTATCAGCAAACAAACGGCCTCTTGCTCCACTTTTCATCATTCCGTAAAACGCAGCAGTCAAAGCCAATTCAGAGCAATCTTTCAAGTGCAAGTTATTAATCAATTCGCGTGTGATCGGCTTTATAGGAAGTCGGCGCCGCCGAATTGTTTGCCGCTTTCTGCTTTTCCGGGCTTGAAAGGAACGGGAGATAAAAAGTAAAAAAAAAATAAAAAAAAGTAAAAATGATAATAAATAAACATGATTAGCAGAGAAGGACATTCATTACTGTATGAAGATGACCCTCCATAAAACTAATGAGGCATTTTATACGGACGATTTGAGTCAGCATTGTAATATTTCTAAAAATCGGAACCCGGCGCATCGTTAATGGAACGCGCGGCTCATTCTTACACATCAACACAGACACAACTTTGATGTTCGCTGCCCTTTGAAGTCTCCGAGAGACATGCGCTGGCTGTTCGGCGACGATAACATTCCACCGGCTCATATATGAAGGCTCCGTTTGGTGTTGATTACTGCATGTAATCAAATCTCGTTTTTGACGAGTGTCTCGTCGAATCCGGAGCGTTCTGGCGCATGCCGCGTTCATTTTAAGAGGCTTGAGTGACTTCAAATTTAGCGGAGGGGTAAATTAATAGAATGTACTTATTTTTTTCATATATGCACCAACTCACGTGTTCAAGAACATCCCATGTTCTCTACATCGCGCAGGATTTGATATATATTATATTATATACTTATATATATATATATATTCAAATTTCATATTTTTATTGAAAAAATGATGAAGGGGGAGGGTAAAATAGTTAAATGTTACAAATTGTCCACTTTCGGAAACCCTCCAAAAGATAATTGTCAACTGGCATTTCATGATCTCTTTCAACCAATAGGAATGCAACATAAAACATGTCACATTACTGTTTTATCTTATTTGAAGTGTTCCTTATAATATTTGATTTTATCATTTTTTTAACTTCCATTAAGTTCAGGCTGATATTTAACTTAACCGCCTCCATCCCACAGAACAGTGCTCCTCACAAGGGGGTATTTTTAAATTCTTAAATCATCACCCCGAAGTGTGATGGTATGGGGTTTTTTTAGAAAATTATTCATATTTTACTGTTGCAGAGGTTTACAATTTTGTGAGTTACAGGTGAGGACATGTGAAGTCACATTGAACTCGCATGCCCTTGTATGTAACATCTCAAAATTTTAGGCCATCTACCTATGCAACTAACTCTCCAAAAAGTATTATTATTTTTAACTAAATTATGAATTTCAAACATAACTCCCGATACTGTCATATTTCTTTAATTATGGAAACTGTTGTCTTGCTTATTTGTCAGGCTGTTGCCGTAGCAGATAAAAAAGTAAACACCCCTTCATTTAATTTTTAGATGACAGATCTGTTAACGTATTTACAAAAACTTTTAAATAAAGAGGGTAGCACATATCGCCATATTTTTAAATTAAAATTCTATATTATATTTTTTTTTCCGTAACTGCCCCTCATTAGACTTTAAATTAAAAAAAAAATGCAAATATATGAAATTTTGCTAAATATTTGAAATTTTAAAAAAAGATTGCCAATTCAACCACCGCTTGGTGATACAATGAACGGTAAGAAACGGCTCGGTCTGACTCAGCAGCTGGCCCGGCCATTTAAACAAAGTTGCTGCGGAGAAAGGGTAAATAAAATCACGTATATAAAGAAAACAGCAAGTTCCGTTTAGTAATTAAGGTGCGCGGTCCGTCGTTTTGCAGGATGGAGGAAACAATTTGCAGAACATGTTATTTAAAATTCTGCCTGAACATTTCACATTAATATTTCTAGAATCACACAAAAGGGTCGCGTCCCGCAGGGAAAGTAATTCATGCATATCACAGCTGTCTATCAATATTATCGTAAAAAAAAAAATGAAAAAGCTTTTTTGGGGGGGGGAAAAACAAGTACAGTACAGAAAAATATATATATTTGTCATAAATTTGCTAAAAAAAACCCCAGAATGTTAATGATGATGTCGAGAAAAAGCATCTGATTAGGGAAATTAATTCAAAAATTAGACTTAGCATTCCGCTTAATTCTGAGCATTTGTTCTGCGTTGTGGTTATAAAGGTTTGATAGAGACAGATTTAGAGAGGGGACCTGGGCAAAAAGGGAGATTTTGTTGTGGTCGGCGTTACCCCAAATATTGTGCTTTTTGTGAAATAAGCACTGACATACTTACACATTGTAGAATACTAATACACACACAACAATACTTAATCATACATTGTAACACACCTCTACAGCTCATCCGGACCTCATCAGCTCATCCCCATCGTCTCCTATGCTTCACTTCCCCCTCAACCACCTACTAGATTGTAAGCTCCCAGGAGCCGGGCCCTCTTCTCCTCTTCTTCCACTGATTGTAACAGCGCTACAGAATCTGCTGGCGCTATATAAATAAATGTATTGTAATTATATGTACTGACCCCTCCTCTTAGTAAATAGACACGATTGGGTAGAGGATTCCTTGAAGATGCCGTGGTAGGTTTGTTCTGCAATAAGGGCTGAGCTGGCTCTGTATATGTAAGACGTAGTAAAACCAACAAGATGGAGTTAAAATAACATAAAGAAGAGACCCAAAGAGTGTATGAAAGCTGTACATTACTGAGAGTAAGTAAGAGAAGTTGAACAGCCTCCCAGCAGAAGTGGTAGAGGGTAATACAGTGAGGGGATTAAACATGCATGGGGTAGACATACGGCTGAATCTAAGATGAGACCGACGACTGATTAAAGGTTTGAGTCTTTACAGCAGCAGAAACGGGAGACTAGATGGGGGCCGAATGGGGCCGATCCGCCAGCAGGTTCTATGATGGCAAGATATTGCCCTCGCGCGGCTTCTTGCTTCATTAACAGAGCAGCAGGTAGTTAAGTGACCACTTTTCATCTGGATACATAAGTAAACTCGAGTAGATACACCGAGCAGATGTTCAGCACAATTCTGCGGAGTCACAGAGAGCGCGGCAGGCTTAATATCCCGTCACAGGTCCTAAACCGACTGATTTACGACAAGAGAAAAAAAAATCCATCTCCCCGGCCCCAGCCCTGGCCTTTTCTATGCAGTAGGATAAGGCTGACTACCAAGAGACCGCTCCCGGCAGCAAATGATTATTTTCTACCCACGCAATAATAATCTCAGTGCTCCGCTGTCCGGTCGGTAACCTATGAAAGCGCGCGGAAAGCAGTGCAGAGTATATCACGGACTTTCACATTCCGTACCCACCTCGCACTTTCTGACCCCAGTTACTTTCTAAATGACAAAGAAGCATTATGGTATAGACAGATAATTGCATGCGTACATATTACAGAGGTGACAAACGCATCTCCTATCTACTCTATAATCGAGCGAAAATCTGCTTTAATGTTTCTAGTTGTCAATGTTTATTCCTCCCCATTAAGTTAACTCTTTCTTATGGTTAAGTTGCTGATTGCTGTTGAGATTGTTGTTCTGCCGACAGGTTCTGTGTCTATTTTTGCTTATTTAATGATATAGAATTAGATAAATTCGAAAGGCTGTGAGTAGACAGCAGAGTGACATGTTTAGGTACAAAAAAGGAAAAAACTAAATATATATATAATTGTGCTATAAATCTAATTTTTACAGACCTTACAATTCAACATACGAAAGCACAACATTTAATTAGTTAATATAAAATACTATTGAAAATATATAATAATTTTACTTTTAAAACTGAATTTCATACAGACCTTCTTACCATTCAAATAACAAAAACACAGCATTTAATAATAATATATAAATACTATAAAAATGATTATAATAACATAAATGATATATAACTATAATATATATAATTATAATAATGTTATAATATTATAAATATATATATATAATGTACTAAAATACAGACCTCTTCTTACCATTCAATACATGACACACAACACTTATTAATAAAATATAATTAATATTAAAAAATGTATATTAATTTTCTATAAAACTAAATTTATTACAGACCTCTTACCATTCACAGTATGAAAACACAATTTAACTAATAATATATAAATGCTCTAAAAAAAAATATATCATTTAAATATAAACTATTTGGTACAGCCTTATTACCATTTCAATACCACCAAAAAAACATTAATAATATATAAAAATATAAAAATACTATAAAAAATATATATAACTCCAAACGGCCGTTCATTGTACCTCCCCTATTGATTTGGACGCTTTAAATCAGTAAATAGCCAACAAAGGGATTTATAATTCACCCTTGGCGCCGGCCGTTAATGTTTATAAATCAATCAGTCTGTTTAGTGAAAGTGTTAACATGAATCTTTCTGCCAATACGTGAGTTCAGAACATCTGCGTATTAATCTTTTATTGTGATATATTCATCACCCGACCGCGGGAAACGCTCCATTAAAGCACATTAATCCCAAATCAGACAACTGTCCTCGCTCCTGTGATACTTGAGTGCAGATTTTTTTTCTTTTAAGGCTATAGAAGTTTAACGGTAATTGTCTTGCAACTTAGAAAGAGGAAAGAAACATTGTATCTAGTGATATAAAGAATTGTGTGATATGGTTATTTTAGATCGGGGGCATGGAAATCAGTAACTTAAGGGCCAGGTGCAGTCGGGTTACAGGTGTGATAGTAGCACAAAAAACATCGCATAGAGAGTGTGAAGAGCAATGAAGACAGAGAGTACTGAATGCAGAGGTCAGTGTGAGGTAAGAGGGAGAAAAAGATTAAAGAAGGGAAAGGAAGAGTAGGCGAAAGAGTGTAAATGCATGTGTCAGCGTATGGTGTTAGAGTGTCAGTGGTTAGCTAGGGTTAGTGGATCAGGAGAGGGGGGAAGAAAAGGGTGACGGTAAAAGGAGGGAGCGCTGTGTGTAAGTGTATGGTGCTAGAGTGAGTGTACGTGTTAGTAGGCGTGTATGTGTGTTAGTTATGGTGGAGGGGCTCTTTCCTGTCGTTGTTGTTGATATTCTGCAGGGGAGCTAAATGTCTCAAGTCACGGGCAGCTAAGGAGCACTCAGTGAGAGATTATGCTGATTTACATAGTGCCCACGTCACATTTGAGGGTCCCCAGTGCCAAGTTTCTGAGTGTGCACATGGCATAGAGTCACATAATGTTTGGGAATTAACTGCATTTTAATCCATTTTTTTAGTCCCCCCCCCATAATAAACGGGCAGATTCTCAGGGTTTTTGCCACAGTCTCAGAGTCTCGGGGTGAATGGGGCAGATTCTCAGAGTCACGCAGAGTCTGGAGACGACACCTTCATATCCTGGCCTGATTTTATGATATCTGAGCCTCGGGATGCGTTATTTCTCGTATCGCATGACCCTGTCCATGCTGGATCCACCTTTGCTTGGTCATCAATGAGATTGGAAAGATAAGCAATAGCTTAGATTATAAAGTAAAACCACATTATTTTGCTAGAAATGTTATTTTTTTTAGATTAAAATAACTTGTTGGCTTTACAATTAAGTATATTCTCTATAATGGTGAAATAGCTTGTATTACCCGGGGCAGTGGTATCAGCATTCTATATTGGAAGGCACGGCCTATGTTCCTGGTTGTGCCAACCAACGAGGGGCTTTCCAAAGTTCACGGAATCTGATTGGCTGAAGTAAGTGTATATATTACTCGCCAGTTACCATTCCTCCCCTCATTCGCTTGCTAGAATCTTCTTTTACGGGGAAGAGTTTGTCATGAATTGGAATTGAACTACCAAGAAAAGGTCCATCCTTCACTCTGTGCACGGCCTCGACGTCCGCCTGATCTCCCGGTAGGAAGCTCCGCTGAATCTCTGTCCATACCGGTTGTCTGGGGGACTCCTGACTGATGAGCGCTGATGCGCTGCCTCATTTCCTCCCCGTGGCTAATGGCGATAATATGATAATTACGCTTGCTTTTTGCTGATTTTTCATATTCTTTACCTCTATTCTAGTCATGGGTTGCAGTATCGATAGCTGACGAGTGCCTACAGTGAGACTAAAAATATTTTCCCCTTTAACATGTATTTTAAACATCATACATCATAGACTATGCTCCACATGCATAGCTGCCAACAGTCTCGAATTAGGCAGAAACATGCTGAAAAACAGACGTTTGACCCCCAAAATTAACCATTTGTTGGGACTGCTCTCACTTTTGCATGGGATAGCCTACCCTCAGCATTTCAGGTGTCTAATTTAGGACACCTGTGTTGGGGGGGGGTGGCAAGATGTGAGGGGGGAGTGAGGCCCCAGATGTGGCCATTGTCAGAGGGGTGGCCACTAGCCCACAAACAGAATAGGCCTCCATTGATTTTAGAGCTCCCTGCACTAGTCAGGGGAGATTAGAGGATCACCCCTACCCTTCATGACTGTACTGAAATAACCAGGGTGATACAAATTGCTTATTCAATGGGAGGTTCTGTGACATCATGTCAAATAAAGTGGGTGGAGCCCAACATGACATCACATGCCTTCCAAAGAAGGTTACCATCTACACATACTGTACATCCTTGTTGTAAGTGCTTTAACTTTTACTAGAGTTTTATGTACCTTCAGCTTCCAACTCCTCAAAAAGTTAGCCATATTGGTGTATTAATTACGATCAAGGATAAAATTACCAAAAAAGTTTACCAGAGGCAACCATATCTTGTTTCTATGGAAAATGATTTTAGGCTGTGATAAATTGGGCAGTATCATCTAAATTTAGAAATAAATCATTCCTTGCTGTTGTTTGTGAAGCCAACTGCTTGAGAAATGAAGATTGACGATATACGTGATCTCGGTTTGCTTTTATAATCAATAATATTATTCTGCTCCCTGTCAACGATGTCTAGACCTGGGTGAAAGTTTTAAAAAAATGAATTACTGGGGAAATTGTACTAAGATAAAACAAAAAAATTGCCTTAAACAATCATAAATGTCCCTAAAACTTCAATTGTAACATTTTCTGAATGTGATCGCCATCTAGTGGTCATCTGTCTGTACTGCATCCCTTAAGCTCGATGTCCTTCAAAGAGAAGGTCATGGAAAATAAAAATGGATTTTATTAAAAATGTAGTAACGCTGAGGAAATCATTATTTCTCGGTTTCATTTTTCTCTTACTTGCCTTTCAGGCACTATCACAGTGTTTAGCTCAGCCGTATTTCAGGAATCCATTCTATGGACTTTTCTTTCCTGAACTTCAATGAGAATCCATTTCATGAGACTTTATTTTTCCTCCTAAAATGTTAGAAGTTAAACTATACGCTTGGCCGGCCAGAGCTCCTTGGCCTCTGCTAGAAATAACAAGGTAACTACATAAACTCTACATCTTTTTTGGGGGGGGGCCTAGGCATTCAGGGGTTATTTTTTCCTTAGCACCCATAGGCACTCCGAGCCACCATAGGGGGAACATGGAAAGCTGATTGTAATAACCAGAAACCATAAAACTGATGTTAGCGGATGGACACTGGTTATTTCTGCCCACTTTTTGTGCTCATCGAGGTTTCTGTCAGAGTTGGAGAAAAAGCAGGACCTTTCAAGCTTCAACTCACCAGGATTTTTCAATATTTCCAAGATAGTGGTAGATAAGTGGAACAGCCTCCCAGCAGAAGTGGTAGAGGGTAATACAGTGAGGGTATTAAACATGCATGGGATAGGCATACGGCTCCTAGCATCTAAGACGAGACCAACGACTGATTAAGGTTTGAGTCTTTAGAGCAAGAGGAACGGGCGACTAGACGGGGGCCGGATAGGGCCGATGTGATTTTTACTCTGAAATTTCCTTGGCATCTGGTGCACATTTATGAAAAAAATCATTCTTGTAGACACAACATTTTCAAGTCAATTAAAATAAAAGTACCCCGTGCACATTAAGCCAGGACTTAAGCAACCTTGACATACCAGCTGCTGCGAGCGATGTCTTCCACACTACTTAGCGGGTCTTTTGGCTGCCTTAGTGTCATGGGAGCTGATATCCAGCTGTTGTGGGCTATGATTGCCATGATGTACTACTTGAGCCAAACAGCCAGCTGCCGTGGCATCCATCCCCCATGACTGAACCCAGCTAGGCTGTGCATTGTGGGAGTTGTAGTCCTCAGCAGTAAGCAGACCTTGTAGGAAAAAAAGATTTGCCACTTCCTGACATTCTAAACATGTGATGCTTCTCGAATATAAGAGGGGTAATTAATTTCTATTGGCGGAGGCAGATCAGAGCTGTCGGGGGGGGTGTGCTCCTCTCCCCCCCTATTATTAGGAAAATGAAAGCATATGGACATGTTAATGCGCTCAGCAGGGACGCCTCCCTCTCCGCCTGTGTCTGCGTCACTCGGTACCCAGACTTCCCGGGCATAGAATGGTTGCGTCTCGCTACGAAAAACTGTAGAACAACATAGTCTCTAAAAATCTTCAAAAAAAAAGGACCTTTGGATTAAATGTAACGGAAAGAAGTTTTACTTTACCAAGAGATTGGGTTCTATGTATCTATGACATTCTCTTTTAACCCCTTAAGGACAATGGGCGGTCCCTAAACCCATTGAAAACAATGTATTTTGAGCCTGTACATGTACGGGCTTTGTCATTAAGGGGTTAATTCTATTGTTTTATATATCAGGACGTAATAACAATCATTTGTTCCTTAGCAGTTCTAAAAAAATTACACCAAGCCATGACTTCCACAAACATAAAGCCAAAATGGAGAAGCCATGTGTGAAAAAGTAAGAACACCCTTATCCCATGGGGATTGTTATGTCCTGATTTGTGTAACTATGTGGGGCATTTAGAAGAAGAATAATGGGGTTTATTCACCCCGTTTAATTTATAAAGCCGTTTCCTGCTGTTTCTATACACATTCATTTTATTATTTATGGTTTTTATATAGCGCCATCATATATATTGTGACTTACAGGGCTGCAGTACCCTGTGCTACCCTCCTACCCGGCAAACAAATCACGGAACTTTCCAGACTTTTTTCCATTGACATCCTTTATCCGAATCTACTATGGAAAGAAATCAAGCCTTTTGTAAGGAATACCATCGCCATTAGTAGAAAAAAGTTATGGTTCTATATAGAAGAGTTCCGCGCTCTTTCAGGTTCCGTGCGATCTCTCAATTAAGAAGAAGAAGACAGAAGCCTTTTGCTCCTCAAACAAGCGTCGTCTGCCAAAGAAAGGGGAACATCTTTCTTCTCCGAGCACAGAGAGGACTTAACTGTTTGTTTCTCATCTTCTTCTGTAAATAGAATACAAAAGAATAAAGTCCTCTTTCCCTGGACTTTTTTTTTCCGTTTTGAGTGCATTTGGGGATTTCTAACTATTTTGTTCCACCGAGAACACAAAGCTCAGAAACTCACAACCGGATCAACCTGTCTCGCTGACCCGCGTTTAATTGGCCTCTTGAGTCTCCGACGCGGATATTCAGACTCCTTCTTGGGATGGTTTTCGGTGAAACAAATCCCCGGAGAGATCGCCGTCAGGAGAGGATGCGGTCTAAAGAGACCTCTCTAACCCCCTCCCCCCCCGAAGCTATCCGAGGAGCAGCATTACCTTAAATATGATATCGGGACCAAGAAAAGAAACAAAGGAGCGATTTTCAAAAAGGAAATATCCAGTCTTTTATTGGACTAACGCAGAAAATGATGTAAAGTTACAAGATTTTAGGACCTCAGAGGTCCCTTCTTCACGTAGGAGAGACCTCCGAGGTTTCAAAAGCTTATAGAACTTTACATTTTTTGTTCCGATAAAAAGTTTCAACTTCAACTAAAGATTAAGTTTTCTCGTGGGCCATCTTGTCGCCCGTTTCGCCCGCTGTAAAGACTCAAACCTTAATCAGTCGTTGGTCTCGTCTTAGATTCAGGAGCCGTATGTCTGTCCCATGCATGTTTAATACCCTCACTGTATTATCCTCTACCACTTCTACTGGGAGGCTGTTCCACTCATCTACTACCTCCTTGCTAAAGAACAATTACTCACATTCCATATATACCTCTGACCCTTTAGTTTTAAATTATGATATTGTTCTGACATTTCTCCTCTTTCGACCTAATGTTTGATAGGAAAACAAGTACTTTTTGGAGAAAAAAAACTTGTAGATGTGAGGACTAGAAGATCAATGATTTTTAAGAAATAAAAGACACTATTTATTCAATGAGAGAGTGGTAGATACGTGAAGCAGCCTCCCGGCAGAAGTGGTAGAGGGCAATACAGTGAGGGTATTAAACATGCATGGGATAGACATACGGCTCCTGAATCTAAGACGAGACCAACGATCTGATTAAGGTTTCAAGCAGGAGAAACGGGGGGCCGTATGGGGCCGATTATGTTGTTGAATCTTAATTAATTAAATTAATGAATTAATTAATAATAATAATATAAAAAGCATTAATTTGCTACATTAGTAACCAGTCAGCATTCAGAAAACATAAACTGTTTTATATGAAAAACATCAAATCTGTTATTTTACAAAAAAAAAATTAAACGTATTCTACCAACTGGGAATTTTTCTTTTTTTTGCGCAGACGCTGGTTGGATGAAACAGAAAGATTTTGTTAAAAATTAGCAGACTTTGGAGCTTCATATTTTTTATCTTCCATTTTTCTGGAGAATTGTAATAAATTGGGACACGAGAGAGTCTCTTTCTTTTATTTATCAGTAAAACGGCTCCTTTGTGTATAATAAGGAATCCGACCTCGGGCAGGAATTGAATAAGGTTCTGAAAATAAGTGTTTTTTAATCTTTAACGACACGTTGTCAAAAACGCGTTCTTCGGAAGAGCTACATTTTAACGCGAATAGGATTATTCCTGGCTTTGTTTCCACGGTTGGCCTCGGGGGGGAGGGGGGGGACTCAAGAAGCATCTTATTCAGCACCCAAAAGAATACGTTTGAGGCGCTTCGGATATTAGAGCATCGCTGTCGCCTCAAACAGATCACACGACCCTCAAACCTAGCAGAACGCGTTTCCACACTTCCCAAGTGTCATCTTTTAGGGAGGATAGTCCCGCCGCCAACAACCTGCTCGTGTAGCGTACGGCCGGGGCATATCCAGCCACCTGCCGCAAGCTGTAGCACCCGATCTTCCAATGGAGCGCGACGGCCAACAGACTACGGGGCATTTCTCAGATGGCCTGACTCCATGTGCCTCTCTTTCCTCCCTGATGCCCTCTTTATTCGTCTTTGTGGCACCTTTCCTCCTTTAATGCTCCTCATTTCTCCCCTGAAGGCCTCCTCTCCTGTGTCCCTCTCTCCTCCCGGATGCCCTCTTTCCTCCCCTAATATCCTTCTTTCCTCTCCAGATGCTCTCTTT
>VKOC01026357.1:0-39298 GCA_009364415.1 Spea multiplicata
AAAAAAAAATTTATTGGAAAGAAAATGTAAAATATAATTGAAAAATAGTAAACGTTTTCTCACATACAAGATTATATACAATGTTATACTCTAAAGCGAATTATACGACTATCCACCTACATATACCCATAGAGGATGCATACATCGGTGGTTCAGGTTACAATGGGGTGTTAAATGGAGCTGGGCTAAACACAGATAACCTTCCTGCGGGCCTTAATGTGGAAAACAGTACTTGTTGCCATGGTAACTCCCGCGGGAGTATGTATCGAACATTTTCCAAAAAGTTGCTGGTTTTGTGAAGTAAAAATGTGATCACATGACATATACACTACCGTTCAAACATTTAGGGTCACCAATTCCTTGTTTTTGAAAGAAAAACTAACTTTGTACATTGAAATAACATGAAATGGATGAGAAATCCAGCGCAGATGGGGTTAATGTTGTAAATGACTATTGTAGCTGGAAACTCCATCTTCATAGGGGTACAGAGGCCCTTTATCACTCCCATCACTCCTGTCTTCCAGTGGCCCTTTATCACTCCTGTGTTCCAATGGCCTTTTATCACTCCCCATCACTCCTGTGTTCCAATGCGCCGCTTTATCATTCCCATCCACTCCTGCTGTTCAATGGCATGTTGTGTTCGCTGATCCAAGTTGTAAAAGGCTAATTAATGTGTTAGAAAACCTTTTTGCAAATATGTTACAGCTAGAAATGTCCTGTTCCATGCAACAGCCGCGCAGTACCCCAAACTTGTTAATGGGTAGTTTATGTTTGCCTTCAAACAAGGGTGTTTTTCCTTGAGTAAACTTTTTTTTGGGGGGGGGGCGGTTTACTTAAATCTGCCTAGATGAGCGTTACATTTTAAGTAATTAAATAGAATTTGCTTGCGTTACGCTTATGTAAACTTGTACGCGAGCTTACGAGGTCGGCGCTTGTTACTTGTCTATGTGCCGTGGGAGTTAAATCGCTTAAAGGCAAGTATCTGTTTAGTATGCGTCTTTTTTCTCCTCTACTAAAATTACGATTTCAAATGGCTCATTGGATTGGCTACTAAAAAAAAAGTTATCCTCTATCAACTTCCTGTTGCTTTTATGCCTCACTTTATGGCACTCTTTGCTAGACCAGCCTAGTAATTCCTTCACCATTCATACATTTTTAAAATAAAAAAAAATAAAAAAAAAAAAAAAACACAAAAAGTCCGAATTTTTTTAAATACTCAGACACACTCACCACCTTAATAATTTGTGTTCCTTCCGCGCCCAATGAAAACCACCATCTCCTCCCTTTTGGGCATCTTTGTCTCTCATTGAGCGTTACTCCACGGTTACCTGCCGTTACATGCATGTTGAACAAAACACATAAACAAAAGCAAAAAAAAAAAGGTGGGGGAAGCAAAATAAACTTTCTAAAATGAAACTAAATAATAGCTAAAAAGAAACGCGGCATGTGTAAGGAAAAAGTAATGGCAGGCAAAAGCACAGTGAATGAGCAACCAGGCATACTTTGGCGCCCACAGAGATCAAAAGACAACATCATAATGGGAAATCTATAACAGCCCAGACGTAATCAAAGCAAGAGTGCTTGAAACATTTATAGAGGGGGGAAAAAAACAATAAAAAACACAAAAACAAAAGAAAAAAATGTGTTAGTATTTACATGGAAATGCATACCAGATGTCTGCGGCCATGAATTCTAATATATATATATTTTACATTCTTAAAGATCAGCTGGAATAATGATAAAAACAAAAATGTATTAATACTGCGCATGTTTTATATATTATGGTTATAGGATATATGTGAACATATTGTGTTATATATTTGTAGATCTTAATCTCCCTTTTACTACAGCTGCTTTGCTTTATTATTATCATTTGTAGTAGTATCATCATTAAATTATAATTATTATATCACTAGGTTAAATTATATTCTTGCAGCTATGGAATGTGGTTGTCCAGAATATATTATCATAATTATAATTAATATATAACCCAGAATTTATATATATCAGCACTTCCTGTTAAATTCAGGAACCCAGGTTTACTTGTTTTCTAGCTCATAATTTAGAACTGTGTGGATGATCGTGGCCAGGAGATAAAAGTGGGATGAGACTATGAACTATTATTATTATTATTATACTGTATGCAGCAGATAGAGTCTGTCTTCATGGGAAACTACAATATCATAAACGCTATTTAAAAAAGGAGTTTAATACCCAAAACGTCACCCGTTTTGAGGATGTTTAACAAGCTATATAAGTAAGCAGTGGATGCGATAAATGTGGCGTCGGAAAATGCATTTCCCAGCTCTCCAGATTAGCCGATAGAACCATAGAATGACCAGATCTGGGAATTCTCCGGGTTTGGCCTGGAGAACTCCGGAAGAAGCACTGCTTCAACACCCGGTCAACACCCCACTCCCTGCCCATTTCTCCTTTAAATGGGGGGCGTTTCCTGCAATGTCAGCAGGACCGCCCACCCACGTCAGTAGGACCACCCACCATGTCATGGCCACGTCTTGCAGAGGCCAGAAGTTCCGCGGTATGAGAATGACACCATTGGGACCATCTAGTCAATTTTTCAGTCTTTGGTCTCATCTTAGATTTAAATTCCCTTCCTGTATTAGCCTCTACCCCTTCTGCTATCATCAGTAATCATGAAGCAATCATCATTACTTAGTTGCCACCCTCTCACTAAAAGTAAAACCTCCTAACATCTACAGGTCAAAACAACTCCAACGAACTCAAATGCATTCTCTAAAACGACTTCCGTCATTGTGCAGGAAGAAAGCGAGCCTCACACAAAAAGATCTATTCCAGACTATAATAACGGGATCATTACATGAGTCATGCGTTCCTCGGATAAATGAAACACGTCCTGATGGAAAACGCTGCTGCGCAACCAGCATCTGACAACGGGAGACGCTTAGTTATGTTTATATATAATTATTATACGAATAATGGGTAGCCAATGGCAACTCACTAAATAATATATAATCTATAGTGTAGAGATGAATCAATACTATAACAAAGGTTAAGCGCCGGTAGATTTTAGCAGTCGTAGTTACATGGCTCCTCAGATAGGTCCACCAGTAGTTTGCTATATGATGTTAATAGGAGGGATGTAGAATCGACCATCCAGGTTTCAAAAATCGAATTAAATAAGTCCGGTGCAGCATTTTAAATGTGATCTTATTGCCATAGCAACCAATGGAATGGGTTGGTTGGCATTAACCCTTTGGCAAGCCAACCTCCAAAAAGTCCAGCAGCCATGGATAGAACGAGCCAGACCCAATGACCCGTCTAAACCGCTAATGGATGAAGAAAGCATGGTTTGTGGACTACCTGCCTAAATAGGGGTATGCACCTGTTACAGTAAGATTAAAGGAGACACAGCACAGAGCACACTGCACACACATGGACACGGACACATATACACACATAATGTTAATGTCTTGATTGATTTGATTGCATTTTGCTGCCAGCATTTGTAATAAAAGTCTATTGAAGTAAGCATTTTTTTTTATATACAGCTTGCCAAATTTTAGTAGTTTGTGAAAACTCTTATTTCAACTCAGTTACAGTATGTGGACAGATACGACGACTTCAACAGGCAACGTGGTGACGAAAGACTTTGCTTTAACGATATAAAAGGGAGAAATAAAATAAAAAGGGGTTTAAATGTAACTATTGCAATAATGACACCTTTTTAATTTTTAAGATGGTTCAATGCATTGGCTACTAAAATAAAAATAATTTCTCATTTGTGTTTTAAAAAGAATTCCACAGTTAGGTAAAAATGCATGATATTCAGAAAAGTGATAGATTCTGGAAATGAGGTCTGAAACGTCAATAACAGAAACGCAAAGTGAATGCGGTGTCTAAATCACCAACGTCACAAGACAAACACGTAACAAGCGTGGGGCAATAAACCGAGTTCTCTGCTAATAATACTCTGGCCTACCTTAGGCAGGGGTTTCTGAAAAGCCTGCATGGCCAAGAGGAGAGGAGCTGCTGTTGGCCAGTTGAAGTACCTGCAGAATAAACACATTTATTACTAACAATATATTTATAAATATATTTATAAATTAAGGGCATTACTAAAAGACATTATTTAGCATTAATCCTGCTTTAGAACAGGTGCCGACATAATTTTTTTTTATTCTAGACGCACTACAAGCAAAATAATTGTGATTCCTTTCCAGCGATGAGTAAAAATAAATTTACCACACATTCCCGTTATCATTTGGTACACATTTGCCATCAAATTTGTATAATCTGCTTAAAATAAAAAAAAAATTGTATATTTGATAAACCCTTGATTTAATTTTGTTCCATAAAAAAAAATATCTGCAGACTGCCATTGTTGTCAGTCATGTGATATTTTAGGAGACTTTCCCTGCTCAATCACCACACTGAGCTGATGCTTTATGGCAATGCTAATGAAGTCCGCTCCTCCATAGACTCATTACCCAGATGGTCCCTCTGGGTGATTATGACTGAATTATTTAACCGTTTAGCACGTGCCGTATGAAAAGGAGTCAGTGCGTTTGTCTAGTAGATTGATTTAAGATAACAGACCCATACAAATTGCTAATATGCAGTTGCCTGGAAACCTTATATTATGTACAAGCCAGAATTCTATTAAAAACACAATATTTTATGGACTCTGATACTAGAAATAAAAAATAGTGGGAGTTCTCCTTTAACAAGATTTTTAATAGGGAATACACGCCAGGTTTTATTCTATTGTAATAACTTTAATAATTACACTATTTCTAAATCCAGGTCTCTATTACACTAGAAAATAGATTTTTACTGAAAGTTATTTACTAGCAGCGTCATCTAATTACGTTTTCTGTTCTGATATTTTCTTCCTTCTGCCCAACCCAAACATTGGCTACCAGAATCAATCAATAATTTAAGAATATAGGGTGGATAAATTAATGGGGGATGAGCAATTATGATGCAAGATTTGGAAAAGGCAATGGGTGTGCTTTATTAATCAGATTAGCAGGGCCTGCCGTAAAGAATCAGCTCAGGGAGGTGTTTGAGCAGGAAGAGTCACCCAGAATATCACATGACCGACAACAATGGCCGCCTCCATGTTATTGGAACAAAATGAAATAAAACAGAATGCACCAAACAAAGGCAGTACTTACTTGTTTCCAATTTTTATAACAAGGTTTGGGTCATCAATAATTGCAGGGTTTTCCACAAACTGCTGGTAAGTTACCACTTGTTCTAAAAACTGCTCTGTTGGGGGGGAAAAAACAAACAAATCAGAAATGAAAGGTCTGTATTTTACGAACCAAATAAACTATAAATCAGCAGAGATGCTGGAGAGAATGCCCTGGCTTCTGATTTAAAAAAAAAAAAAAAAAAAAAAAAAAGATTCTATGAACACTGGAATTCTAGATGTGTTCCGGTTAAATTATTCAGTTCCCGGTTTTCAGCCAAAAACCAGACAAACACAAAACCGCATTGTGTTATAAACATTCTTTTCTCATGAACTCAGCATTACTTTAATTACGAACCCAATTCCATGTTCAGGGACATAGTAAATAAAACCAACACAATTCCCTTAATAAATATGCTTTATGATTTAAAATGTATATATGATTTTAAGTGATGTGCATTATTCTAACTACCTGTGTTAGTGAATAAAGCCCTTTACAGTTTCGCTCATCCCCAAACCGGATTAGAGCTTCCATAGTTAATGGCATGGGCTCATCCTGCAACGGCAAGTGGCACACCAACGTAATAGTAGCTTGTAAGGAGGTGGCAATAAAGGGTATTGGGTTTCCAACCAACCATAGGGTGGACACATGCTCTGATGTTCATATAATAAAGAAATGGTCTAATTAGTAGATTTTTTTTGCCATTAGCATTTCTCCAGGGTTACAAGAAACTTTCCAATTAACCTAACACAGGTAGACATACATTTGTAATTAGCTGAATAAGCGTGAACACACAAAGCACAGTTGGAAGCCTTTCTAATGGACAATTTTCACAGCGTAACAAAGCCCAAGCCACACTTGAAAACATCAATGATTAAAAATAGATCCATCTTGAAGAAAAAGTATTGTGAAGAAGCCACCCGCTATGTTGGCCGACTCGTTCCAATTACATGTATCGTGGAAATTGTTCAATAATGGCATCTTTCTAGAAGCCGAGAGGTGGCCCAGCTTGTGTATACTCTAACATGCTTATAGCATAGAAACACAGAATCGGACAACCGGTTTCAGCCCATTTAGTCTGCCCAAGGGTTTCCAGCACCCTCTGTGATCAAGGGCACTGGTAGCTCCACTAACTAACCAATAAAAGAATATGGCGGAGGCGTTTAAAAACTTCAGACAAGTGTTGCCTTTATGCGAGATATGGTAAAAAACTTATTCTGGCCTACTTTAAGATTATGACCTCTTGAGAACAGAATTGCTTACTTAGTGGGGGGTTTTGTGAGGCAGGAAAGATGGGGTACGGCCAAAGAAATGGGACCAGCCATGAATTGAAAGAGCCAAACTGTGGCACAGAATAAGAGGCTCTAAACGCAATGACTCCCCCTACCCATACTATCAAAAGTACTCTCCCAGAAGCCCAGTCTTCTTGGAACCTCCAGGAGATATCGGAGAAGTTATCAGACATGTGCTTAAGCCCTGAAAAAAAACATGAATTTAATAAACTCGAGTCTGGCGTAGCTGTTAGCTTTCATTAGTCTTATTGATTGTGATAGGTAAAAACATACAGTGGACACGCAGAAAAAAAAATATAGATTTTGACTACACCGAATACAGTGACTTTTCTGCAGAAACCTTCTTTTGTGCTGGGTTTTAAGTTTAGTAGTAATGCAGCTCCATTCCTTGCCTACATATAAACCTAAATTGTAAAAGGGACCCTACAAGTACATAGACCGGCCGGCCATACAAATCATATGAAGATCATTGTGTTTAAGGGTTTGTACCTTTTGTGATCTCTTTGTTATCACTCAGGCCTCCGCAGAGCGATATGGCTATGGAGGGCAGATCTCGAATTCCGTCGGAGATGCTTTCCACGCCGCTGTCCCCCCCGGAGCTCCCCACGGACTGGGGAGACTGGTTTTCAGACCGCGCTCCATTCTCACTGGTGCTCCTGCTTGAGGTAGAGGCTTCTCCGCTGTAAATGAGCAGACGACAAACGTACAAATTGAAATGCACCGCGTTTCAGAGGGCCACGATATGGTATATTTACTAACAGATGGCAAACAATTTTCTTCCGATTCAAGGGAGACAATTATATCGATGCATACGCCACCTTTTGGATTGAGTATTATGGCTGAAATAAAACTACTAGCCTGTCTACACAATAGATGTATGACATTTCCATACATAGGATGTCCCAGGGATAACCCTCCTTCTCTATACAGTAGATGGAGGAGGCAGAACATGGCTAGCTGCACATGGACTGGGGGCAGTGACCAGCATGTGGCACTGGCAACGTGGGCAGAACCACCAAATATGTCCCCACCTGGATATCAAACCACAGCAGCCAAGAAAACTGCTTAGATTTCCAGAGCTACCTGGGCAAACCAGACGAGTTTTTATGCATCTGTCTATTGTAGTACATTTGTCAAGAAGACCGATAACCAGCGATGGTTAATCTCATGAAAAGTAGATTTCAGACTTCATAAAGTATGAAGCTTTAAGTAGTCAAATCGCCAGCAAATACATAGATTATATTTGTGTAAATATTAGCACAGGTACGTGGATACAATCTACCGCAAAAAGTACCGGGACCTACAAAGGTATTCTAGCCCAGTATCCTATACACTGCTCAACGTCCAAGAACGCAAGCAAGCTGGCGCCAATTCAATTTCTCATACCCGTTTCATTGATTAAGTCTAAAATAACATTCATGGATCATTGAATTAAAAAAAGCTTTTCTTTAAAACCGTAGTAGAATAAAGGTGTGCACCTTTTTGGAAAATATAACGCAGCAACTTCTGGATCCATACAAGTGATATCATCCAAATATACGCCATCCGTCCCAAGATGTCGGCTCCGTTTATCTGTAATAAATATCAAATAATTACAAACCGCCCAATTTATTAGTCTCTTGCTTACTTAAAACGTACCACTGCTTTCTGCCACACCGATGACCACGGTCAAAAATTTCTCCACCACTTATATGGTGCCACTTATAGTCAGTCTCTTTAAAATGCTTTGGTAGCAACGAGAATAGTAGCTTTTAGCATAACTAAATTTATTAAAACTACTTTAAAATGTACTTTTCTTTTACACCAAATGCAATTGTTTTGAAGAGATATTAAGAAGTAAGGAACTATTTTATCAGTTTCTTTGTCAATGTTATTACCATAGAATGGTTGACTGATCCATTCAACACCACGGTAGATAATGGGTGGGAATAGTAATGTAGCTCATAAAAAGTAGTGTGTGGCATACATATACAGTAGGGGTTTTAAAAGATATATGTTGTCGGATATAATCTGCACATAAAATCATATATGTTTATTTAGTGTACTTTACTTTAAAATGCAGGATTTAGGGGGGGAAACAGATCCAACTTAACTAAGCAGCATTTTGTGCTTTAACATGGTTAAAAAAAAATCTTATTACCAGAAACCATTCGCAGATTTAGTGAAACCAGCAATAATCACGTTAAAGCATAATTAGCCATAACCGTGGAAGAAGTGCATGAGATGTAACATTTTACCGCACCCAGACACGACACGCTTTCAAATAAGAAAATATGAAAATTAATTAAATATTGGGAATGCCGCAAAAGGTGCTTCAAGCAACGCAAGGATGTTATCACAGTGAACAAGAACGTTGGATTTACTGGCTCTTTAAAGTAAGCGTCTAACCTTTCTTCTTTGAAGGAGAATCCGTCTTGCTGGGAAGGTGGTGGGAACCAGTGGTCATGGGGCTTATGTCTTCTTCTGGGGGGAGAAGGGCCGCAGCTGCGCTGAGAGATCCAGGATCAAACTCGCTTATGTTCAGAACAGAATCAGGACCAACGTCTTCTATAGTAACTAAAACAGGCTTATCCAGGTCAGGGTCACGAGACAAGCCTTTGCCCTCATGGGAAGCGCTGGGGATAGCCCTGAAATGGGTCTTTTCACTCAAACTGATGCTCACGGTGCCTGCATCCTTAGATTTATGTGGAGAAGACTACAAAACATTGTAAAGATGTAAATTAATTCTTCAAATTTTATTTATTCATCCTTTTTAAAAAAAAAAAAAAAAAAAAAAAGCACTAGATAGTAACAGAATTCAGTTTTGGCCTTAACTGTTTACTTAACAATAACCATAGAATCAGAAAAGCACATTTGTAATAGATATGTAATAAATTAAGGGGAAAAAATGGAACTGAGCCACCTTGAATACGCAATAGAAAGTGAAATATTTATCCCAAATCAACTACTTCTACTATGTGTCCTTATAGCAAAGAGATTCGTGTATTGGATGTGACCACTCTAGAAAGTATGACTTTTCTCTAGAAAATAAAGACTGCGATTGGTTAAACCTCGCCCCATTCCCTCAAGATTGTGAGCCGGGCTCTCTCCACCTAATGTATCGGTTTGTCTTAGTCTGTCAATTCTCGTCTTGTCAGACCCCTTGAATATATGTATTGTATTAAGCGCTGCATAGATTGTTGGCCCTATATAAATAAAAGAATAGTAATAATATCTAAAGATTTCACCCACTTTTGTAGTTTTATCAATCATGTTGCAGAACTACAGTAATAGTTCTCGGAATGTTTGAGATGTTCAGTAGACTTCTAACCAATGTTCTGTCTTGTACATGGGCGCCGTCATTATGACCGATTTGAAATTTTCGCTCTTGTTTTGGTAATAAGGTTCACAACCCCCTACATGAATGTACTGCATTTTGGGAATAATCTGCATTTTGAACAGAAGTTTAGAGCAGTCACATCTTTTAAGACACCTCCTGTAGGACACCTAGAAGGGGGCACCAGTAACCCTCACCTTTTTAGCTTGTGGCAGCTCCCCCCATGCCCAGTGCATCGGGGGTTCAGTTTGTAACCCTCTATCCAAAGGCTTGCTGACCAATTCAGAATCGCTTTTAGGGGTGGCAGGACGGGAACCTGGAGGGCTAAACAAAAAAAAAATGTTTTCAGCAAATTAAAATCAATGAAAGTAGGTATTTATAGAACAGTTTAATCACATTATTATTATTATTATTATTATGTAGCATCGTCACATTCCACGTCGCTATACACTGGGTAAACAGGACATAAGTAGATCATATAAAAATTTAGATTTACAGAAACAAAGTTAAAGAGGACCCTGCTGAAATGAGCTTACAATCTAGGAGGGGTTGGTTTATTACACGAGAAGTTAACAGATTGATAAATGCATGGAATAGATATAAATCCCAAATATGAACTCTAATTATAAACCAAGGATTAGGGAACGGGCAAAGCTATATACAGCTTCTTGTTATGCATATTTTGTGTTTATTTATGTCTTTACTACTGAAGAGTATTGAGCAAATTTGACTATATTTAAATGAAATGCCTACTTAACCCATTAAAAGACCACTTTACAGTCAATGCCATCCTGAAACAGGACATAGCATAAAGTATTCATCGTATTTACCAATAATCCTAGAAGTTTGTCCTTATAGCCCAGATTGTTATTTTTGGTTTTTATAAATTGGATATTATATAACATATATCGGTATTACAATGTGTAAACAGGACATTTTGGAATAAATGTGAAGAGCGCTTTGTCATAGTATAGAAGGAATGGGCCACCGGTGAAGCTACGGGGTTAAAGAAGAAATTCCTTCTATTCAGATGCATCCTAGCAAAAACGTTATATGGGCGACCATAAATTTTCTTTTGGCTCAGCCATTGCTTCGGAGAAGTCTTTTGTCCCTTTTTTGTAGAATACTCTTTATTATATCTTTTGACTAGATAACATTATGCGGCCTCATAAATTTCAACCAAAGACAACGTTTCTAATGGTTTCAAGCAAGAAGCCACACACCAACAATACCAGCCAAATGATGATATTTTTTGTGACAACAGAGTTCTATTCTACACAGAAACATATCAGAGGCGTAATATTCGTTTAGTTTGGCTCCTAATCATGACTTCCAGATTTGGTCGGAATAGAGGCTGCTCCAGAAAGTAGAGGACCCCGCGGAACAAACACATGGATGGCAGCATCCGCTGCAGACCCAATCCCACCTTCATCACAGGAATACGATATAAGGTGCACTTTCAGAAGATGTGGATATATTAATTGTGTAACTTCCGTCTAAGCGGGTGAAACAACGTCATCGCTGCCAAAACGTAACCAAAATCGCAAAAGGCGTGTAACTCAAAGCCAGGCATCGGCGAGCGTTTGTCATGGAGAAGCGGCAAGGTGCCTATGCTGTTCAGAAGGGAACACACCTCGGAGGACTTAAACTGACAATATTTTCCCCAAATCTGAGTATTCTTGCATACGCATCAGTCTTCTATCATCTTAAAGCTTTGTGTGATTAAATAGACCAATGGCGCGAGCTAGATATGGCTGTTGGTTGAATACAGATATCACCACAATATTAAAGGGACAGGCCAGTCACCATAAGCACTTTAATGCATAGGATAGCTAAAGGTCCCTTTAAGTTTTTGCAATGCCCCCCCAGTACATTAATATGCATCCAGTAAACTGTATCTTAAATTATTAGCGATAAGAAACATTCAATGTATCCTACCGCAGAACATCAGAGCTACAACCGAAGCGTTACAAAAGGCCTACGGATGTGTAGAATTCTACAGATGTCAAATAAGTCTCAAACGGGGAATAAACATTCGTTGTTATATTAATGCATGAATTCCACACATCTTTTAAGTATGTAGGTTCTGAATATTATACGGTGATATTTGCATGCCGTGTTTTACTCTAAAATGATAAATGAAATGCATTTTCAAAGTTAAATGTGTTAGTAACATTCGGGAAGCGAAGACAGAAGATTTATAGATTTTATATAGTTATAGAGGGTTAGTTACTTATAGTAGGAGGTCAGCTACCTGTCAGAAGCACGGAGGAAAGAAGACTGTTGAGGGCAAGAACTAGAGAGACCTCCATCAGATGGAACGAGGAGATGAGAGGAAGACTCTCTGCGTTTTACTGATTTACTAAACGCAATGTATTTTGGGGGAAAAAATAAAAAAAATCATCAATTACAGTTTCTCCATCACATTATACATCTCAACCAACCCGCTATACAACAACCCATCCAACTCCAGAAATAGCTTCCTACACCTAGGTTTTTAAGGCGCGATGAATAGAGCAAGTATGTTTTTTTTGTCGTTTTTCTTTTTTACTTACCAACCACAACTTAAATCGTATATATTTCTACTACTTTACAGGCTACAAGCAGCTTCCTTGCAGTTATTTGCTTATATGATCTTCTGGCTACCTAGTATTTCATGTTAGAAAATCTGGAGGATATTTCATTAATTCATGTTACAGAATTAACAAAAATACACAATGAACCCCACCGTAAGGGTTCATAGATCTATCTAAAAATCTATGAATCTTTCCAGAAGACATTCAATATTTTCAATTATTCTGTCCGTATATACACACACACACCTTTGAATGGGTGACCACTCTCCATCAGAATGAGGGTATGCATCCAAAATGGGGAAGGAGCTGACTTGTGGGGGTCTCATCTCAGAGGTTCGGTCACTATAGCTGTTCTGAACAGATGATCTGGAAACAAAGAAGAAAATTGAATTCAACTGTTTAGATCTTAGTTTTCTCATGAAAAGTATAAAACACACAAATGTCGGTAACTGCAAAATTACACCAGATGCGCCACCCAATACCCACTGAGTGCAAGGAGACAAAGGAATGGATCTGCCTCCACTCACTGGAATTGGTCCAGGGACGTGCCACCGAGCTGCCCAACAATATCTCATGGAAGCCACGGCATGGAGAGGCTCGCCCCGATTATAAGAGGAGACCCATGTACACAAAGAGCTGGTCCGTCCATGCAAAGTAAAGTGGCCCTGCAGTGAAAGCGAGGCCGCAGTGTGCAAGTAGCCAGGGAGAAAGGGGGTGAGGAGGGGGGGGCAGGTGAGTATGTACGTATGTATGTTAGAATGTATCTGCAGGTATAAGCATTTGTGTGTGCGTGTGTGAGGGAGCACAAATGTGTGTGTGTAAAAGTTTGTGTGTTAGTTTGAATGTGTAAGAGTAAGTAGTGTGTTAGCATGAGTGTGTAACTGTGTGCTAGTGAGTATGAGTTAGTGTTCGTGTAAGCACTTGTACACACTCATGCTTATGTGCATTTATATAAGTGTGTGTACATATGTGGGCCGTCTATTGTGCGGGCAATGAACTGATCAGGCCAGGAGGTGTCACCCCTCCCATTTTGTTAATTTGGGTTAATTATATTATATATGTAAAAATTGCGTTACACTACGGCATTGTATTTCATTAAACCAAAAAAACCTCTGCTTTAATTTACTACAGGAAAATTTTTTTTTTTAAAGTATACCCATTTTGAATAACTCATTTTAGTGTTCTCTCAGCTAATTCAGATACTATTTGCAACTGTATAATTTCAGAAATCTTTGAAGATAAACCCTGGGATGCAAAATAATGCAATTCAGCCAAGTGTTTAAACGCAACAGCTCTAAGAAAGTTCAAACGTAACATCTTACGGTGTAATACTTCATTTCATCACTAGAGGTCACCGAATCCCTTGATTAAAGGTGCTGTTCCACCCACACACAATTTTAAGTCCACGCTCTGCTAAACCTTAGCAGATCGCTTGTTAATCATTTATTTTGCTGAAGGTTTAATCAAATAGAAACTGAAAAAGATTAACGTTTTGTTTTCATGGGAACAACCTACCCAACGTGCTTTTGTGTCCATGACAATTAAGGGTCCTTTGCAAAAAAAAAATATATAAAACGAGGCCATATTTTACATACATTAAAGAATTATTGTGGGAAAGGATGTGGTCTCCATAATGCTGCAAAGTCACAAAGGTGTGGAAATTACAGATTATGAAAGTTATTATGAAAGCTGTTTTTTTGCATTACTGCATAATTATTACTTTTAGCACCTGTACTGGAGATTGAGGAGCTGTCCCCGGACAGAACTACACGTCCATAGACACGTTTGTTCTAGAGACCTAGATCTATAAAGAAAACACTTTCTGTGGTTTTAAGCAAAAGCAGACACCGTAAAACACACCTGGCCGTTTCGAGTGCCTCCGTCTCCTCGTCTGAACTCATTTCTATAGGGAACATATCCTCGTCTTCCGTGGTGTCCCCGTTTTCTTCTCTCTTCACGTTATCCAGTCTGGACTTCCGCCTTCGTTTTCGCCTTTTCTTCACAGAGTTGTTTTCCGTCCCAGCCTGACCGGCGTGTGAGGGCCCAGGTTGGTCACCGCTTCTGGTCCAGTCCATCGAGTTCCTCTTCAGCTGCGATTCCATCAGAGCAGCTCCTTCCAGTAATATAGGCGAAGTGGCCAAGTACGAGGGTATGGATACCTATCATAAGACATATGAAAAATTATTAGAATTTATTAGACTTCAATGTGTGTCATTTTATAGCGTAAACTAAGTAGGGGATATATTACTATAATATAATATATAATATATATATATATATATATAACATGATTTGATTATCTTCTAACGTCTTACACCATACATTGCGGGCCACCTGTAAACTACATGTAGACCGATCTATAGATATAGTCTAGAATATCAACTCGTAACAAAACAGAGAAACACAAGGATGGCTCTTTATTTTAATTTAAGAGGGGAAGCTAAAGCGGAGGATTACGTAGGATTTGGATGGCAATGAACATTTCCAGTTTATACATGCCCTTGATTTTAATCTATACATTTGCTATAAAAAAAAAAAATGTATGGACTTGTTTTACGCTTATAAGTCATATCTTTTCAATCCGTGTGCTTTTTAAAAGCTAGCATGTTTTCGCATTACACTTAAATAGGAACATGAGAAAAGCAGAAATAGGATGTCATAATAAACAAAAAACAAAACAAAAAAAGAGCGTCTTCAGTGAAATTGCTCTCCGCCTCTTCAAAGGGACACTCCAGCCGTCCACTTAATTTATGGGGTGTCCGTCTGCAGATAAACAGGGGGATTCTGCCTCTTTCCCCACTCCCAGAGACCTGTGTGCACGCATGGACAACTTTCTTGTGGATTTCAATGAGTGGAGGGAATCGTGGAAGAACGGAGGAGGAACTGCAGCTTCTCCCCAAATTATTTCAATTTTTCCCTTACTAAAGTACTTATTCTTCTTTAGTGAGGCTGTCACTGAAGAGACGCCAGAACTCCAGCAATGGTCCAGGAGCGTTAGGCGTCTCTCTCTACCCCTCCTGCCATCTCACATTGGAAATCCGTAAGTTGTAAGTAGGTGCAAAGTCACCGCAGCCACTAAATATGGAGAACAGAAGGTCTGCAGCCAACAGTGCTGACAAATGAAACCGTTATGTGTCCTCTTAAGCTTGGAGGTCAGAATGTTACACAACCCGCCAAGAAATATTTTGCCATCTCTGGGCTTTTAAATTTGCCAAGAGAGAGAACAGCGTCTCCATTCCAGCCCTTTAACGCCGCCGCGGCTCTGGATAATGTCAGGAGCCGTACAAATAGATTGTGACTAACGAGCGGCCGCTCTGTTATTTCACCTACGTGGACGGAGCAGATATATAGATCGTTATATAGAAAGCCGGGGCAAACCCTTAACAGTAACTCAGAACTCTTAACGTTTGGTTCCTTCGCTTACTACTTGGAACGAAATCCGTGTGCATTCTAGTTACTCGTATGTTTGTACGGAGAGACATGTATGCGTTTCATTTATATGAGAGGGCGTGATACATTATGCCTTTTCGTGGTTAGAATGCCGCAGGGGAAATTCCAGACTCGGCTTGGTTCAGGGTCATGTGATTATATCTACATTTAAACGTTAATAAGGAGAACTTGCTTTTAAAACAGACCCATCTCTTACATTATGCCAAGAAAATAGACTAAATAAGAAAAAAAGAAATCAATCATTTTGTACAGGTTGTTTTATCTGAACCTCATCATGCTGACTTTTGGGTTGAGCCGCCCCTCCTGCCAGACAAGCATCCCATTAACGGTGTGCAGGGAGGGCTTTAACGTGCAGGGGAGTCTCAGTGTGTTAAAGGGTAGTTCTGTCCCACTCATTCAGCTACACGGTAAGCAATACAGCCATGCAAATGTTTGCGGATTATATATGGATCATTTCAAAAGCACCCCAAAATCTGAATTTATAAGCATATTATGAAAGTGCTTCCCTTTTTTGTATTGTTTGGTAAGAAATTATTTGTAAGGGTTTTTCCTGTCACTGCTGAAAAAAATAAAGAGTTTTAAAATACTGTTTTTTAAAGAAACAGACACTAATTTTATTTAATGGTCCTCTTGATTCATTCCAACAGCCCCCCTTCAGTCTCACTGTCTCTATTAATTCCCAACAGCCATAGGGGGAGAAAGCCTCTTTTATTATTAATTATTTTTATTATTGTTTTATATAGCCCCTTCATATTCTGCAATGCTGTACACAGGGGCTCTAATCCGCAGAATACCAGCAACCACGGGAGGCAGCTGCCAGTACAGCGAACCATTAGTGCTTCTTAGTTAAACAAAGCGAATTTCAGTGAATGAAAATGCCAAACTTGGGGTACTTTGACACAGTGGTGGCCTAGGCCCTATATATGGCCATATAGTGCGACAGAACCCCCAATATTTATGGCTACTGAATTCTTGTTTTGTAGAAAATTCGGATATTACTGTCCCTTTAAAATAAAAAATAAAAAGTTTTGTGCCTTCACTTTTTTAGTGATTGGTCCAGAGTGACTATAATGGATTCCGGTTTGTTTCAGAGTTAGTTTTTTTTCTTTTTCTTTTAAATGTACATGTAACGTGCAGTAATGGTGTTCAGTCTACCTCATTATCTTCCATTTCTTCAACAAAAAACGCTTCTCCATTATCTCCTAGTTTCATGTGCAAATCCACACACTCTCCGTTAATTTCGATATCAACCTAGGGGGATAATAAATAAATAAAAAAATTGAATAAAGAAATTATCAAAATACTGTATGGTTGGCATTATAAAGCTGGTGTCTATAGGGGAGATGTGATAGAAAAATGTAAATGAAACAGCCTCCCATCAGAAGCGGTAGAAGTAATTTAAATATCCTCAATCTAAGACATGATCAAGGACTCATTAAGGTCCGAGTCTTTAAAGAAGGGAAAACGGGAAGACTAGATGGGCCGAATGGATCTTATCTGCTGTCAAATCATTATTAATTGTTTCATATAGAACCATCATATTCCACAGCGCTGGACAGTGTGTACGCTACGTATCTATGTCTCCTGTACTTTATCACTACGCTGATTACATTTTTTTTTTAACTAAATGTAATAAATCATTGTCTTAAAATCTCCGAAATTAATTTCCAATTATACAGTAATTATAATATATATATATATATATATATATAATATATATATATATATAATTTATAACATAGTAAGAGATCATACTTACCACTTTTTCTCTAGAGCGTAGCACTCCCATCTTCCCGAAACGCACGTGGAAGGGGGAACACTGCAGGTTGCCATT
The DNA here is from genome assembly GCA_009364415.1 of Spea multiplicata. Lineage (NCBI taxonomy): Eukaryota > Metazoa > Chordata > Amphibia > Anura > Pelobatidae > Spea > Spea multiplicata. The sequence continues at coordinate 17,646 of VKOC01026357.1, forward strand.
CGGTTGTCTCACCACGATGACGTCGATGCATCCCGAGAGCGTGGCCGGGTTTAGGCCTCGGTAGAGCTCTTTCACCGTGACAAATACTTGCCCTGCTAACTGCCCCACGTAATTCATGGTTTGAGCCTGGAATACAGCAGGAAGACATATTGAAGCTCATACAACACTCAAACAAAAGTTATTAACTCAAATAAAGTAGAACATAAAAAAAAAATAAGTGTTTCAATCCTTTTAGAGATCAACGAAACAAATATTTGTTATTATTAATAATAAAGTATTATTGTTTTATATAGCGCCATCATATTCCACAGCGCTGTACAATGGGTAAATAGGACTTAGTATGTAACATACCTGATCAAAGAAGCTTACAATCTAAAGGTAATTTACCCCTCCACCACTATCATTAGCTGAGGTCCTGAAACAAAGACATGTATATGAGATGCTGGATAATTCTGTATGTCGGATGTTACCAAGATGCATTAATTTAGTAAATTAAAGGGAAAATATTAAATTGCACTAAAGCAGAGCTAGAAGTGCATCAAGGACGTGGCAGATCTACCGACGTTAATGACCAAGAAGCTTGTTTTTGTAGAAAATGGTTTCACAAGAAATACTGTTACTCCGCAGAACAGTTCACCCAGCCCTGGGCCGTGTATAGAAGATATATATGCGCTGATACAAGGATATCCTTATTACAGAAAGAATGTCATCAAAGACATTCCGGGACACTGGGAATTTACTCGCCGCTTTAAAGTCTAGCCCTACACAAAGGCCAGTTCTAAATGTTCGATGCACTGGGCTATTCCTGGCCGATCTTTGCATTTATAACGGGATTTATGCTCTTCGGACGACCTGCTAAATGGGCACCACCACCCGATCGAGCTTATATTAAAATAATCCATTCTTCATGGATTTGCCAGAACGCCTGGTAGTTATTAGTGTCTTTTTCTGGGGTATAGCTGAAATATCCAACAACGGATAACCCATCTCTTCATTATAAAAGATACTAAGCACAAAAACATAAAAAAGCGTGAAATACAAACGATGGTTATTTGCCTTGAGCCGCTAATATACTGTAGTCAAGTAAACGTTATGGGGAACAATGAAGCTGCTTCCCAGTTTAAAAAGAACAAAAACCCAGGCAACAGGGGAAGGGATTGCCTGAGATAAACATAATAATTTGCATTGAACGAGCATTTGAATTGTAGACGAGCCTCTTAGTAATAGAGCGGAGTTAACTCTATTGCCGTTCTGTAGGAACCAAGAGGGCACCTGGAGAAGTTTGGAAGTTTTATTTTAACGGGAGAGTGGTAGATAAACGGAACAGCCTCTCATCTGACATAGTGAGAATTTAAACACACAAGGGATAGATTCAAGGACTTTATATCAGGAGAAATGGGCAGACCAGATGGGTCAAATGGTTCTTTTCTGCCATTTCATGGCAAAAAAAAACCCCAACTCTTAATGGCACCAATACTGAATTGGTTTGAGATGTTTCAGTAACGTGCTTTTTTTTTTAAATAAACCCAGTAAAAAGACCAAAGCTATAAAAATAAATGTCTAGGCAAATATAGGCGCCACCGGTTTCCTCTCGAAGACCTTTGTTCCAGAACGTCTCTTTAAAACTACGGCCTACAGACTGCAAAGTTTGAATTCAGTGTATTTGTGCACAGACCCTCCGCTGGCCGAGCGACGCAGACGTATTCTGGATACAAACAGACCACATTGTTTATTTAGTATGAGTGTGGATCATGTGAGCGCTGGTTTCATAAGGGCACTCGTTCTCTGCAAACAAATTAAATCACCGCTTGGCCGGCATTTACTTATTTATCAAAACGTCTCATTGTCTGTTACACTAGAACAAGCAAAACAAGATTCCCTCACTCGGCATAAACTAGGGGTAGGATCAGAATGTGTGAGTAGCCAAACCTTCTACACTCCACCGCTTTTACTACCAAACACCATTCCAAAAATGGCCGACGTTCTGAAAACAAAAACAAATGCTGGAAATCCTCCAGCATTATTGTCGTGTTCTTTTACATAAAATATGTGTGGTCTATGCCTTAGAACGCACATTCTAGATTTCTTTTGTTCTTTATCTGATGGATACTTGTATCATGTGAGAAATGTCTTTGCATGACAGACAGAATGCCTCCAACGTAACAAATTACTGACCAAGTTGTGCGTTTTATATGTTTTTGGGGGGTTTTTTGTTTTTTTTTTTAAACAGAAATGTAGGGTTTTTTTTGTTTTGTTTTATGAGATAGATTCATGGTAGCCGTATGCCTAAGATAAAACAAAGGACTGATTAAGGTCTTTACAGCAGGAGAAAACACATAGCTATGGGTTTGATTTACATTTACATGTAGCGTGTGAACACGTCAAATGCAAGCTTGCAAGTTTCATACTGAAATAACCGAACATGTATGTGCAGCTAATGGGAATGTTTGAAATGCTTGGACGGTGAAAGTTGCTTACCGAGCGTGCATTTTTTGACACTCGGCTATGTATTGCGTAGTATGCATATCATTAGTGCCCAAAAACTACACAAGCTTTGCTTTAAATCATTTAAACGGGCAGAATGGGGTTAATACATGGAGCTCGTAAAAAAGCCCCAAAAGTGAACACAATTTTGCAGGAGGTTCCATTCTATAAAGTTTAATCGCCCTTCACCAGCATTCATTTGCCAAAGGAAACGTAGAATTTAAAGAGGGAGGATATTTGGCTCTAAATAAAATGTATCCTCACGCTGACTTATCACCATAAACGATTTCAAAACTAAGTGCAGCTTTTTACAAGATGTGGAGCAAAAGCTCTTTACTCAATCCATCACTCCCTTAGAGATTAAAGCTCCACTACGCCCTTAGGATGTACTATTACGTGAAGTGGCCCAAGCGACCCTTGGGACAATCGTAAATATTTTGTACCTGGTACACAGGACATCAGATACTTATAAAAGGTCTATGCAGATCCACTTGGGGTCTATGATGGTAGCCCCCTGCTGGCTGATCACAGGTACAGCGATTAGAAATGCAAAGCTTTACAGCCATGTTCACTGATCAGATGCAGTAACGATCAAAGCGTGAAGCCTCTTCAAAATAAATGCATTTCAAAAATATATATTACTTAACAGAAGAATGCCTCATCCGTAGTCTCACGAATCATGCTTTAAAACAGCCAATTCGTGTCAGGAAAGAGCTCTCAATGCATCTGCACGAGGGTCTCCTTAAACCATACCCTCACCTCCGGCAGCTGCCTGGTTTTAATTATACCGGTCGATAGCCGAGAACATCTCCTGCATGGCAACTAATGTGGGGAGGGGGGCAAATGCATTTGCCACAGGGACACCATGAAAGGGGGCATCCAGCCATCAAGTGCACTGAAGTCCATACGATGGCTGGACTGTATGGAAAGTATGCAGTCTTCTGTGACATCTGTGTAAATAAAAGTATATGGTTTTATTTATGATCTTAAATGAAATGACCTGGGTTTGCACGCCCTATTTTTACCGGTAAGCACATATAGCTGGGTGTTAGTAGTTGGAACGGTCTATACTGCTTGTAACAAGGCGATTGTTCTTGGATACTTTCCAATCTACTATATCTGGAACTCTGGCAGCAGGACAGCAGATTGCAGGCGGTTAGCAGCTACAGCAAAGAACATTCTATGATAATGGTGTTTTCATCCCATAATCGCAGACACAAATGTTTAATATTAAACCGATGACACGCAAGGTAATATCATCAAGAAGAAGAGGATTGCGGTCGAACAAACTGAAAATTTGAAAATGTCAAAAAAGCTTCATTCCTTAGGGTACCAAATCCCTGGGTCATGAAAGGGTTAATACAGTCCTACTAAAAGGGGCACAGCGTTTCAGGATCAAGTAGACAGGCTAGTCAGTTTGCCCACTTCTAGCACTTTTTATTCCTCCTCTAGCTCTACTAGTCCATGAGAGCCAGCAGCCGATGTAACTTACTGTTAATCCATAAAGGCACGATGGGGTTTATTTACTAAAGCGGGAGTTTGAAGGTGAGAGGCTAGATTAGGTCATCAGTTTTGCTCTGTTTATTAAGGGCCGACCCCAGTGACGTTCTAAAATGAAAGGTACATAGCAAGACGACTTCAGAGATCACTCTGTGCGGAACGTCTTCTACTTACAGAAGTTATGGTGGGTAAAGGTGACGGAAAGCCCTTCCACTACAAAACAGAATACAGAATATCTTCTTGCAGTAGAAGGTCATGGGGCTAGTCATTCATAATGCTGAGTGAAGTCAGACAGCTGGAACTTTAAATACCCCCCCCCCAAAAAAAAAAAAAACAACAGAGGTCTATTTACTAAAGGGAGAGGTAACCGGAGAGATGCGTTTCAGCTCATTCACTTTAGTAGATAGGAGACCCAGACAGCCTCTGCTGCACGTAGAGCTTGGCCGGCTCGTTATAGCAGTGAAAGGTCTTCAAAGTCTCCTTAAACATTGAATTATACATTATACAGGGCCAGTTCAACACTTCTCAATGCTTTATGAAATATCAATTGTTCTTTTTTGGTTTGTAACAATATAGTTGTTTTTTTTGATAATGACAACTTGTTCTAAAATTTCTCTTCCTTGGAAACAAACTTCCCTTTCTCCTGTACTTTGTATACTTCAATGTTTCTATTATGCATTGTACGGGGCACCATATGCTTTTTAATAACAGAGGGTACATTGATTGCTGATGGCGTAGGGAGAAGTGGCATTCCGAGAGACGGTTTCCACGATGGCACGGAGCCATGTAAACAGGATTTTGGCACAGTTCCTCCGAGAACCCACCCGTCAAGGGTAAAAACCTACAGACAATCTGCTTCCGAAACAGAAGCAGATCACAATTTGTGATACAAATAAATTACTAGCTGTGGTCCATTTAAATAGGCACTTGGTCCCCTTTGCAAATGTGCGGAGCGATTCCTCTATACGTTTGCCACTTTACCCGTCTCATCCCCTAAGCTTGGAGGAGGCTGTCTGAACATATCGCCCACTCACTAAACTACATGTACTCGCTTACTCGGGTCTTCCAGGGGGTCCGATGAGGCCGTCTGAAGGGCTATGCGCTATTTGACTTCGACAGTGGGGTGAAAATGGAGCCTACGGGTATGTAATGTAATTACTTTCCTTCTGTATAAAAGTACTCCCAAAGTATTTTAATATACATTCTTTGTTGGCGGGGCTGCTCGGGACACTGGTGTCTCCCTTTAAATTGTCTAATTAATGCTAGACACATTTTTTGTGTCCTTTTTGACCCCTGTGGCGTCTCAATGATAAAAGTAGATCAATACAGTTTTTTTGTGCAGCGTTTCACGTGCCTACACAATACCCTCTCCGGGATCTGAGCGAGCCGGCATTAGACAGTCCCACATTACTTAGGACTTGCCATACATATTTATATAACGAGTCTTAGGGGGGAGGCTGGCAAATTATGGCCCAGGGGGCAGGCAAAGCCAAGAATGCCCCTTCCCGTGCGCTAATTCTCTCTCTCTCTCTCTCTCACCTTGGCCCCGTTTAAAGATTTGGCCTGGCTGGAAACTGCCACCCTGTCGCTGACACCAGCCCATAAAACCAGATATCCACCAACACACTGACTCACATAAAAGAAAACATAAAACCCTTCTTCAATAATAGCCAATTGTCCTGTAATGATGGGAGTTGCAGTTACAGCCCACTGAAGGGCATATATATATATATATATATTCACCATGAATGTGTTAAGATAAAAACATAACATACCCAGGCCTAGGCTTTAGTTTCTCTTTTTCTTTCACTCGTCACACGTCTTCCACAACAGACAAGCCACAAAACACAGTAATCCTAAAACAAAGACAAAACTTATCGAAACGCAGCAATGAGAAGTCGTCCGATTCCGAGCCAATGGCAGCCATAATGCACAGCACTGTACACCAGGAATAGCCAAGCCCTGGCACACAACAACTCCTATCACGCTCATGTAAGACATGTTTTTTGTAACATCTGCTTTCATTTCTTCTATGTATAGACGACTCATACTACTACTACTGATATGAATAATACATCCGTGACTCCCCTCCATCTGTGGACTACTCCATGACACAGCTGGACTACCAGAGGTCGCGTAAGGCTGCACTAGACTAGAATTTGGAGTCCTGGCCGGTCCGCGTTCACCGGAATAGAATTATTCCGGCTTGCAGTATATAGAAGAAGGCTTTCCTGCGGGGTAGAAGCCATTATCTGTAACAGGGATTGAAAGGCAAAAAGGCTTCCTTTGATTTTACGTTATCAAAATAAAAGCAGATCCGTATACAGATACAAAACGACATGACGTTTACCTCCAGTCTCTACCATCTCGCCCACCTCGCCCCATCACACCTGTTCAGAAGGGGTTAAGCGGTGGAAGCAGTGCCATCACCCCACTTACATAGCAAAGCAATGCTAGATGGAGCTGAGGAGTCTTCCCAGAGCGGACGATGGAGGCTGACAAGGTGTCCCCTGCCACCGAACCCAAAGTCACCTGCCGGGGCGAGAGCCGCCAGCGATCACAGGTAGCAGCGTCTGTGCTGATACCCCCATTCCACCCCAGCATGGGGAATAAACACACAGGGGGGCAAATCCAGCCTGATACGCCTCCTGCCCCAGCAAGAACAGCAGCTGGGTCCTAGTGCCGGCAGCTACACATACCCATAATGTACAGAACAGCTCCCCCTGTACACTGCCAGCACCGTGTGATGTATAGAAGCCTGAGCAATGCTACATTAATGCCACATATACACACACAGTAACCTATAGAAAGGGACATCTAATGCAAACCTATACATTGACACACACACACCTATATTGATACACACATTGATACTTCTGCCAATACCTGATGCCAACCATGGGCATCCAAACCATAAATAATAATAATAATAATAACGTCCCCATTCACCGATACACCGCCTTATACCGATAAGTAACCCCGATTGTGATTTCAAAGAATAATAATGTTACCGATTATAATATTTTTATTATTATTTTATTCTGTAGTCCGTTCCACGTCAGAATGACAGCACAGATGTTAATAACTCGTCAATCCAGATTAACAACATCCTGTTTAAAGCCCCCAAAAGGGTAGCAGGGCCCCTTGTTCTGATCAACAAGCCCCCCCTCCCTAGACAAAGCAAAGGAAAGGCTACGCCGTGTTACTTACGCCTGATGGGCCGGTACCAGCGCCCAGGTAAGCGATCCGGTTAGCGGGGGCCCCGGAAGCCCCGACTATCTATTAAGTGATCGCTGCGGCCCCACAGATCGCATACAGCCAGAATCAGCAATACGGGGGGGGTGTCGGTGGTACTCCGGGACACGGCGGTCACTTCGCTAGCACCAGTCCGGCTAGGGCTGCACTGAAAAGCCTTCAGCTCTCCTGGTGATAACTCCTATCACTCTGAGCCAGCAGCACTCAGGCTATGCACATATGACGGCTTGTTTGTGTGTCGCTCGGACGCGTCTCCCTCGCAGGGGCCCCTCGGTGTAAGGAAAAGTGCGAGCGCCCATGCTGGATCTTATTTGTGACTTAGCAGCGGGGAGGAGGCTGAGGTGATCCCGGCAGCCAATCAGGAGGCTGCCTCAGCTCAGCCCGATGGATCAGCTGCTTAAGACTCACTTTAAGGAACTCACGTACTGGGTCTGAGTGTGTGAGTGTGTGAGTGTGTGAGTGTGAGTGAGTGTGTGAGTGTGAGTGAGTGAGTGAGTTGAAGTGAGTGAGTGTGTGAGTGAGTGTGTGAGTGAGTGAGTGAGTGTGTGAGTGAGTGTGTGAGTGTGCGTGGCCCCGGGGCAGTGTTAATCCCTATTCAGCACAATAGCACACGACTTTAATGTATTATTACTTAGATTTAAATGACATCATCATCATCTTATTGGACAGTAATGTTTGTTTAAATCAAAATAGTTTTCATGCCTGCTAGTTTTTTGTTGCCAATACCTGGGGCTCAGCGACAGCACAGATTGCCAGGGAAGGGAGAACAGTTTAACCCTTAAAGGAGGGACATATGGCAACGTACAGAAGACATTGCCTGATAACCCATTAGGCATACTAAGCAGGGGCCTAGGAGCCCCAGAGCTCTGAGTGGCTTTAACTGATAACAACATGGTCAGGGCGGGTGATGCTAACATAATGTGACCCTTCAGCATTAGCCCCGTAGATCTGTGTGCTAGGAGTAGTGGGGCCAAGTGCCTGACAGGTGAGTGTGATTAAGTGAGAGTGAGTGGATGCATGGGCGTCCACAGGATTTCCAAAGCTGTATTTGGGGGGCTTTCCTGTAACGCAGCGGTCTTGCCAGTGGCATATTCTGCCCTATGTCGATGAGGCCAAGGGGGGCAGCTGCACCTATAATTGGCCAATCGGGCTCCATGTAATGGGACGGTTAAAAAGCTCACTGGTCACCCCAACTGGCTCATTAACACTATACAGTGTCCTCCATTGCTTCCTTTACAAGTGGAGTGCCGGTATATGATGTCATATCCCAATGCCTAGAAGTAAGGACAGCAACGGGGAGGGGGCCGCCAGGCTAAACATAAAATCAAGTAACAATAAATGCGTGAAAAAACCTCAAAAAAACAACGTTGCCACAAAGTTTGGCGGGGACTGTTATATTAATGGGTGCAGGAAAAGTGAAAAAGTTACCCTAGATAAATACCCTGGGTTACAAACATATACTTTAATGGGTGTTATTTTATAGGGGGGCCCAGAAAATCATTCTCTGAAAACTACACATTTGAAAACTGAAATGCGCATGTTCCAATTTTGCCCCCCAAAACATGCAGAATGGATTTATTGGGGGCATCACCGTCCCCGGGGGGGATATTGCTGAATGCAAACTGGCGCGTTGCACATATTCTAGGAGATCGAGGCAGCATTGCAATGGGTGAAAAACCACAAAAAAAAGGTCACCACAAATTTGGCATGAAATTGATGATGAAATGACTGCCTGAAACGTGTGAAAATGTTCTTCCTTTTAGTATTATATATTTAACGGGGGAGTTTAAAGCTCTGTGACTACTACTGGAGTGAGAGACCCACCATGCCTAAAACTGAAACGCCCACCTGTCATATTTGCCCCATGACGGACAAAATGAAGGTTTTTCCCCCCATTATTTTTTACATAAATGAATATGCTTTCGAAATAGTTTGTACAATAGCCCTGGTCATGAAGGGGTTATCATTATTATAAATGATTGTCCACTTTAACCCCTTAAGGACAACCCATTAAAAACAATGCATTGTGAGCCTGTCCATGTACGGGCTTTGTCATGAAGGGGTTAAGTCAACAAAGATCATCATCTATATAACAGCAAATCAAATAGAAATCCTTAGCTACTAAAGGCATGAACCCTTAGCTGTAGACATGGTTATTATCCGTGTTCCAACATATTCCGTGGCGCGGTACAATACAATGGCAACCACAAAAGAACAAAATGTCAAAGGTTCTCTGCTCTGGGCGACCATCAATGAAGCAAACTGGGACCTTATTTAAAATTCACTAATGACGCAGAACTTGACGACCGATAAGAACCATTCAGCCCATTTCCTTACGGTTTTAGCCTCTACCACTTCTTCTGGGAGGCTCTTCCACCAATCTACCACCTTCTCAGTAAACTTAGAGTTTAAATCTTACAAAGTAATTGCAAAAAAATCCACATCGCCATTAAGGAAGCTACAAACCGTAGTCCTTTTGACTTCTGTGTTGGACAAGAAGCTGCTGCACTTGAGAGAATGTAAGATTTGTTTGACTCGCCCCATGCTGCAGCGCGTGCAGGTGCCAATGGATCGATGGGCTGAGAGAAGGCATGGCAGGCTCCTCGTTCATCCCATGGCTGCAGGACCCCCATGCACCGTGCTGCCCCTGCCAGCTGTAGAGTATTCTGATGAACAGAGGGCTCTTTGTTCCGCGTTTGAGTGGTATTTTCCAGTATATGTGTGCTGCCTGTTAACGACGCAGCAGTCACCCCCTGCACATGTATTTTTTTTGTGTACAGTGTGAGAAAACATTAAAATATAACACCAAAGCTGGCTTTAGTAACAATATTAACAATACGGCAATATTACACATCACACAAAAAAGGCTTTTCTTAACACAGGTTTTGTGGTTTTCCTGTTCTTCTTTCCATTTTCTCCATGTCTCAAAAAAAACCAAGAATTGTGTTTCTTAGGATTTGGTTAGCAAACTTATTTCAGGAAGCTTCTGACCATGATGACTTAAAGCACCTTTACTGACCTCACCACAGGAGATCTAAAGTGACCACCTCTGAATTACAATCCCCATCCAGTCCCCATATACATTGTATATATATATATAATAGTATATTATATATATATATATATATATTATATATATATCCATACAGTATATATTTATGGATATATATATAATATATATTCATACAGTATTTATATATATACGGTATATATATATATATAAATATATATATAGCTCCATGGGATTTCTGGTAGATGTGGATGGGTGCTTCTAATATTATATATATATACGTATGATTAGAACTTGCAGGAATCAGCAGTGTGAAGTGATGACACCGGTATAACGGATGACACATTTCTAGAAAAACAGGCTGAGTAAAATGGATGTTGAACAATAATGGAATAAGGAAATCCTGATGTAATTACTTTTATTATGATGTTATAATGTAAATTAGAGGAGGAAAACAGGTTAGAATAGTCAGGTGAGAAAAACAAAGCTCTGATTGCACAACATACTCAACATGGCCCATGGAGAAATATGGTCAAGGGGCTCACTTCCAATTCAGTGCCGTGGGCATCTGCCTAATGATGTCTTTATATCAGATAGTCAGTGTTCATTAAGTAAGAAGTAAAGTTACATATGCTTTCAAGACCTCAGAGGTCCCTCCTTCAGTTTACATCCAGAGAAGGGAGATCTGAGGTTTTAAAAGCTTCTCTGCCTCTACACCTTGCTTTAAACCCCTGGCCCTGTAGAAGGTGTGCCAAAAACCATTTTGGACTATCTTCTGGGACCAATATGACAATATCCAGAAAGAAACTGACAACCAGCAGACTCTTAACATGGACGTCATTTTCCTAAACCCTACCGTAGCACCTGTCACCAACACTGGCACAATCGATTCATTCCCGCGGCCGGAATGCTGATGCACGCCGCACACTCTATCCCGCTGATTGCTGCTAGTCACTGAGTATACCAAATTCCAAAATAACTCCAAAATGTCCCTCTGCACTTACTACACCCCCCTCCAAAGCAGGTCCCCTCTTTCCCTTTCTTCCACCATCCCTCTGTCGTTTTCAATCTACCGGTTCCCATTCTCATCTACTTGTCTATACCTATGGATCCCTGTAGAATGATTACTATATAATAGTATTTGAGCAAAAGTGTATCCAGATCCCTAAGGCAGTGGGTGGGGAATCTGATAATCTGATTGGACGAGAAGGAGCAGGCTAGGGTCAGGCTACCAAGTCATGTTATTTATTTGAGAATGGAGATCGGTCACCTGACTCGCGTCATGGAGTGCTGGGTAGAGCCCTTCTTGCCTGATCAAGTCTGGAACCGGTTTTGAGAGTAACTTCATGAATCAAGGTCAATGTTTTTGCCCTGGGCTATGGAGATTAAGTCATGCATTTGAACCCAAACTTTCTGATCCTACACGTCTCTGATTGGAGAAATCGACTTAAAAAACCTGTTCCTGCGCAGAATAAAACCCATGTATATTATTATTGGCATGCATTCCCGCAAGACTCTAAATGTAACATATAAGAGACGTGCAATTTATATAATGATTAACGTGACCTTACATTCACATCATAATTGAATTTCCATCGGCTTCTTGGAGTTTTGAACCGGCCAAAAGACAACGAGAGCTTAAGCCAGTACCGGACTGCCCACATTGTTCACATTTTGTAGTTACGCTTATATTTGAACATTGTTTCTCTTTTTTGTTTTTCGAAAAATATTTGGTGATTTCAGTCTATGTTTCTATGGGCAGCTGCATGTTTTACTAAGCAAATCTCCACATGAGAATAAAATGAGCAAAAATAACAATAATCTATACCCAAGCCCTGGGAAATTTGCACATATATATATATATATATATATATATGTGTGTGATCTTCATTTAAGCTGATCTTAGAGTTATTTAGAGGTATCGTAAGGAGGTTTTATTTTACTGAGACGCTGGTAGATAAGTGGAACAGTCTCCCAGCAAAAGTGGTAGAGGTTAATACAACAAAGGAATTTAAACACGCATGGGACAGACATAAAGCTATCCTGAATCTAAGATGAGACCAAAGACTGATTAACGTCTGAGTCTTTATATCAGTTAAAATGGGCAGATTAGATGGGCCGAATGGGTCTTGTCTACCACCAAGTTCTGTTCTATATTCCATTACCATCTCTTTAAATCTGCGGCTATTGTGACCTCAAGCGAAGGGAGCGCCTGAGGTTTCCTTTGCTCGCATTATAGCCTCGGAGATAAGAATAAGTTAATCCAGTATGATTGTAAACTAAATTGTACAATGTAACAAACGCGTGACACTATGCGCTTACTACTGGAGTGCGGCTCACATGGTGTTCTGGGAACCTTGCCAACACCTTAAGCACACTCAGATTGGCCGTTACGCTCACACACCCTAGAAAAATGAACGTCATTCATGTAATTGTTTGAAAAAAAGTAAAGGTTGTTCGTGGTTTTAATCAGTAAACAAAAGAAGGGAGCACTTCTAGAGCAGTCTCACAAATTCTGAGAAGTCACGTTCTGTACAGAGAGCGTAACATAAAAATGCTTCACGCAATAAACATGTTAGAGACATTGTTAGGTACGTAAACACTGCTCTCATTCCAGCATATGATCCATAGGGGATATGCTGGAGTTTGGTATTGGAAAGCAGCCCTGTGAAATATATTAGCCAGCAACCATGGCTATAATAATGAAATGGATACTCCGGCCATTGTATGCACTTTAATGCTGAGTGTCCCCCATTACATTTTCATTTGTGTCCCTGTTGGAAATGCAAGGAGCGACTCTGCAGAACCCTGCCATATGCGTTTGCCCTTTTCCCACCACATAGGCGTGCTGGAGAAGTATACTCTGCTCATGCGGAGAAAGCGTTTCCATAGATTTCAATTGGAGAACTTTCCTGCCACTGATTGGCTGCTTCAGCCTTTAGAGGTGCAAAAACAGGACTATGGAGGGGATATATAAGCGTATCTGATCATGGATATCTATGTATAAGTGTATGTGATCATGGATATCTATGGATAAGTGTATGTGATCATGGATATCTATGGATAAGTGTATGTGATCATGGATATCTATGGATAAGTGTATGTGATCATGGATATCTATGTATAAGTGTATGTGATCATGTATGTCTATGTATAAGTGTATGTGATCATGTATGTCTATGTATAAGTGTGTGTGAGTATGGATTTCTATGTTTAAGTGTGTGTGTGAGTATGGGTGTCTATGCTTAACTGTGTGTGAGCATGGATGCAGATGTGTTTGTGTAAGCATGTATCTGTAACTGGTGTGAGATAAAGATTGTGTTAGTATGAGTGGTGTGAGAGGGAGTGTGTGCTAGAATGAGTGTGCATGTGTGTTAGAATGTGTAAAAAGACTGTTTACATACGTGTGTCAGAGTGTATGTTGGTGGGGGGCAAAGATGGCACAGATAAGCTGTATGGGGGCACTAACAATCTGGAGCAAAGGTAGGACATAAATTTCATAGTTTAATGAAGGTCCAAGGCAGCTACTTTAGAAATGTAAGTGTATTTGTGTTATACACTAATGGTTGCCCTGAATACCACTATCTGTTTACAAATATATAAACATTCTCTTTTCTAGTCTATGGTTTAAGAGTAATGGGAGTTGTAGCCCACAGCATAGAAGGGGTTACTTCTAACAGACAGGTGGGCTTTTTAAGTCTATTATATTGAAACAGTAGAATTATGTAGCCTTTATTTTATTCTATAGCACTAATTAGCTGCTAATAAATTATATTCCACACTAATTAACTGCGAACACGTTCCATTCCCCTACCCCAGAGTAAGGTGTAGATAACCTATTAGCACCTAACCCTATTCACGTGTTCCCAGACTATTGTATTATTTGCATGGAATTAAAAGCAGAAAACTCCAAACACTGTTTGCCTTTTCAATGGTTTTCCAGAACGGTTCTGTTCAATGGGACTTTTCTCTTCAAAATAGCAAATTCATCACTGTTAGCCGTAGGTCTAAACCTGCCTACTATTTCCAACACATAATGCGTTCGCTTTCAACTAGAGGAGCAACAATGGCCATGTAAACATTTTGTGTGCTTTGGCAGGGTAGTTCTTCAAAATAAAAAATACAAAGCTCATCTATAAAATCCCTGGTGGCACCCAGATGGTACTGAAGCATCGGTATAATTTACGTGATGATGTTTAGGGCTAGACATGTGCTTCTACTTTCTTAAAACCCTCTTCTGCATTCCTTTCATTCTAATTTTGCCTTATACTGTTATCTTATGGTCAAAAACACATTCCCCATCTCCCCTCTCCCTAAATGCACCCAAATCCTATAAAATGTAAACCCAGATTAGTTACTTTTTCCAAATCCTACATCCTAAACATTGTCGTATTATATTAACTAATGGTCCAATCAGAATAAAGATTGCTATCGTGATAAGACCACTTATAAAACAGTGTCTTCTTTTAAAGGTGATGTTCCACTTTGATCGTGGTGTCTACTATGTTAAGCAAAGCATTCCCTTAAAATTCTGAATCGTGTCTAGCATTTCTACTTCTTCGAAACCCTAAGCCTCTAGCGTAGCACATTTCGTTTTTATCGCCCTGTTGATTCCCAATCTAAAAAGAACTTAGCACAGTGTACGTACAGACAAAAACGTCTCCTCGTTACATTGGCTGTGCTGTTCTCTTGGTCAATTGGCTGTACTGCAAGTCTTTGGTTAATTTAAAAAATCCCATAATTAAAACATGATCTACCTTCATGCATTACTACTGAATGTTCCTTCCAAGAAAAAAGAGGCGATTTTACATAGGCTGTTTCCGATGAATCATGATTGGAAAAAGTAAATTCAGCGTGAATTATCAGTAATTTGTGAATTGAGATAATTTGATTGAGATAAAACACTAATGAGGCTCATAACGCCAAATTAGGGACCAGATCCTTTTCACAGGAATGATACCTTCTCAACCGGTATGGCGTCAACATTCAATGGGCCTATTACGTAAATATTTCATTTTATTTTGTGTAGTCCAGGTTCGCTAGGAATAATTAGGTTTACATATTCGGTCAGATGATTAATCCACAGAAAATGAAATATTTTAGTTTCTGATGCAGAGACATCTAAAATAAACACATATTGCACTTTTGTGTATTCTATAAAAATGGAATTTCCTCGGAACTCACATCCTACAGATACAGTTGTAGGAAAAATTGGTCATTTTGGTAAATTTGGCCTGATCTTCAATTAATTCACAGCAATAGGCAAACATAGCCTGCTTCAACTAACAACACACTATTACACTGGACTATTCTCAATGGGGGACTTCCCTGCCACCTTCTGGACTCGCCAACACAATATACTTCAAGCAGCAGCATCTTATGGCAGTATCTTATTCAAGATGTTCTGAGACGGCTGGGTATCTGCCTCTGTTCTGTAGAGTGAGGGCATCTGGAACGGAGTATGACCCCAATTCAACGTTATTCACTGTTGGATGACAGCCCAGAAAATATAGGCCAAGTTCCAAGTGATCGCGTTAAGGCGAGAAAGGGTCAGATGAAGAAAAAAGATGAATGAACCAATGGATAACGAATATTTCAAGGTTCACGTTGGTTTTCCTTTGTTTTGTGGGGGTCTCTTCTCTTTTTTGAAGGTACTTATGAATGCACCAAGTAAGCTAAATTCAATAAAAATAAAGTGTGTATGAATCCGAATCCATACGTCTTGTTTTAATGTCTGAATTGAACACACCGCCGAGTTAGCGCCGAATGAAAATGTGAACCCCCTAGGCTAATGACTTCTCCAAAAGCTAATTGGAGTCCAATCCATGAGACAAAATTGAAGGTATTGGTCCGAGCTGCCTTATAAAAAACACTTGGGAAGTTTAGGGTTTGTTATTCACAAGAAGCATTGTCTGATTTGAACAACGACTCGAACAAAAGAGACCTCAGAAGACCTGAGATGAAGAATTTTTGCCTTGCATAAAGCTGGAAAGGGTTACAAAAATATCTCTAAAAAGCATTGCTGCACCTGTACTGTATACTGTTTGATTGTAGACAGATGTATAGTAACACAATTTCCTTTTCTTTCTTTTTTTTCTGATGTTCTTAATTATGTACCGTAGAAGAAAAACACACAATTCCCTGCAGCATAAGAACAGATTCCTGGGGGGGGGCTTGGCTACACCGTATAGTACTCGAGGTAAGGAAGAGGTGGCGGCCCTTGTCGTCCAATCCAAATACTTCAAGAGTCGCTGCATGTATGTAAACATCACATGACTGGGTGACCTCTGACCTATTGTAACAAATCACTTGAATAGAAGCCTGGATTTCCTGTGGGAATAACACATTGTGCCAACTAAATGGAATTTCATTATAAACATTATTTTTTTTTAAAAAAAACAAAGAATTTTGAACTTCCTTCATGCAGAGAAATTAGTGTTGTTATTTTTTTAGCTCATCAGAACATCCTGATTTCTTCTATTTCTATAGAATTTTCGCTTATTTGCCACATTAAAATGTTTCAGATCACCTTATTTTAATATAAGGCAAAGACAACATCAGAACAACAAAATGCAGCCTTTAAATGTTCATTTCACTTATTGAAGGTAAAGTTGATCACACCCTATATCACACATATGAAAAAGTAATTGCCCCCTAAACCTAATAACTGGTTCTGACACCCTTGGCGACAACAACTGCAATGTCTTTTATATCGCTGTGGAGGAAAATTGGCCACACTTCCTGGCAGAATTGTTTTAATTCAGCCATATTTGTAGGTTTTCGAATATGAACTGATTTTCTAAGGTCATACCAAAGCATCTCAATCAGATTCAAGTCAGGAGTTTGACTCAACCACTCCAGAACCCTCAGCCATTCAGAGACGGCCCCCGGTGTGTGCTTTGGATCATTGTCCTGCTGCATAACCCAACAGCGCATTAGCCTTGGGTCACAAACTGATGGCCGGACATTCTCCTTCAAGATTTTCTGACAAACCCTATGGCGTACAGGATACGTCATTGATCCTCAAGGACCAGGTTTTTTTTTACTAAAACTAATGGTCAATCACAACCCATAAAACCAAAATGTCCCTCCTGAAATGTTGAGAGGTATGCTTTTTAGGTAGTATGATTACCTTACTAAGGGGAGATTAGTGGACAACATGACAAAACTAGCCTATTCCATCAGTTTCCTGCCCTGGAGTTCTCTCCCTTCTTATTACCCCATCCTTACAAAGGCTGCCTGAACCAATCAACAGCAACCAGCAACTTAGCAAGAGAGAGATAACTTAACTGGGAAGAATAATCACGCGAACAGGAAGTTAACATGTTAATTTGTAGCGTATTTTATTTCTTATTTGATTGACTACTTGGGTTTATTTAGTGTACTATGAATTTATTTTTAATCTATATTATGTGCTCCAATAAACATATCCACACAGCATAGCTGACTTCCATTTGAAGACTATGGAGTTGGGCACAATCTCGGCCACAGGAAATGTAACAAGAGGCTTTACATGCCAGCGAGGGCATATGACGCATGACTATCCACAAATATGTCCTGTAACTGAAATCCAAGTTACAGAACAGCTCGGTGTAGCTTAACATCCTACATGTAAGGACTGAACGGGACAATAAATAGTTGTGGAAACATGAGCCCACCCAGCACAGAACGCACCGAATGCATGTGATGCCTAGCACATCGCTTGCTGCCAGGGCTTGGGAAGCTGGCACCACTGCAAGAATTCTACGTCATTCAAACTGAAACCCAAGAATGCCAGAACATTTACACCGGGAGGGCACATGCCACCCCCTTAAAGAGAGCGCCACGGCTAATAAATGTCTATCTGAGATGTTTATGTGGGTAGGAAATGTGCCGAGGAGCTAAGGGGAAAATTGATACGAAAAATAATTACACTGATTCTTCAGAAGACAAGCATGTACTGGAAAGAAGCCAGCATGTGTTTGTAGAATTATTATTATAAATAACAGACTTCTTTTTACTGAATTCCAACAGGCTCATTGAATAATTGATAGCTGCAATGAGGGTAAATTTGAAACCACAAGCATACGACCCCTTGGAATAGACGGAACTGGAGATGTTTATCTCACATGGGTAAACAGCTCCATTTTTAACGACTCCCTTTTGAACCTCTTATCAGGAACAACATAATAGGTAAGTTCCTAAACTGCAAACCAAGTATCTGTGTGTTAAAACCTAAAAATGAAATAATAAATAAACTTGGGAAGCCCAAAAAGAAGAAGTATTACAGTTAACACTGTAGTCTTGCCCTAAGGACACTAGCTGGCTAGGCATGCATTTGCTTGCTAACACAGGAACAAAACATGATGGGCACCCTCTGTCCACTAAGCTGTCTAGATAACCTCTGACTTTACCTACATAGTAGGTTGGCCATCACTGGTGGCTGGTAAATTCATCATCTCCATCATCTGCGAATGAGAGTCTAAAGCAGTGGCATATTTTGGATAAGCATTCCCATAGGGCTCGCCCAGCTGCCCCCAGTACTTATCTCTGCGACTGCTGTCTTCTATGCAGAAAATATATTGGGCTTATAGCCATTTGCATTTCACCCTAACCTTCTATATAACATCCATGTAACCAGCTGTGCTAGAAGTGGTTGATCATGGCTTGAATAAGACCATGGCCCAGCTGCAGATCATAAGAGTTTATGTAAGATGTACTTCATGAATATAATTCTGCATGATTAATAAAAAAAAGGTTTCTCAAACTAAAGGCTACTGTATTTAACTCACCCATTTAAATTGTTGAGCCGGAACCTGTTGTGACCACTAGATGTCACTGTTGCTTTAGGCAAGAGGTAAAAACTATTACTAAGGAAATATAAAACCAAAAATATTAAAAAGAAAAAATTAAAAAAAAAAAATATATATTAGTAAGTTCAAAGAAAACACAGAGTAAAACCGGTTCAAGCTATATTTAATAATAGATATAAAAAAGTGTAAATTGTTGTTCTTTTATTTGATAATAAGTATTGGTAAATATTGGGTAATAAGGGCTTCTGTAGTTTGAAGCAGGAATGCTGAGTAAAATGCGTGGGGATTAGTGTGGGTACACAGAAAACATTTGCTTGACTCTTAGCATCTTAAATTAGAGGTCCAAAAAGGGCAAATGCACTTCAGTACGGTATGTCTAAAGTACTCACTCAATGACCAATACTTCCGTATTATATATTTCTGTGTTTTATAGTAAAAAATCTTCATTCTAGGTGATCTAAAGGGGTTTATGTTTTCTGTAAAAAGAATTAAAACGTGGGATGGAGTGATACTTCTATTACTCCAAGTAATAATAATAATAATTACATAAATATTTTTATTTAGATAGTAGCAACTATTTACACAGCACTTCTTACAGTACAATTGACTGAGAAGAGAAACTTTATGATACGATGCCCTCCCTGCGTATTCCATTTGTGCAGGCAGTGATACAGGTACATTATCACTATAGCACAGGGAAGGCTGTCAACATTCAGCCCCTGGATTAGTATGTCCAAATGGCATGTTTAGATCCATTGACCTAAACATTGACCAACACGCTTAGAGCACATTGCGGTACTGTGCAACACACCAAAAATGTACTACATAAAGAGTCTATAATAGGAGCACAGAAAGGACCTTTTCAGGATGTAAATGCTGGCTTAAAGAGACACTTTACCCATCTACCCACTATACACTGTGCATGTACGGGCTCAAAATGCATTGTTTTCAATGGGTTTAGGGACCGCCCATTGTCCTTAAGGGGTTAAACACATATAATAGATTCCATATACATTTGCCCATTCCGCCACCCACTTGCTGTCATGTGTTCTCTGGAAATTTCATTGGGGGGTGGTAATATAACCTGGCCCCCCCCCCCGCACGTACATATGGAAACTGCTCCCTTTTCAATAAAAATGCTTTTCAGCTACTGATTGGCTACATCAAGCAGCCAATCAGTGCAGTCAATTGTCAGACTACAGAGGAAGAGGGGGCTGCATATTAAAATTCTGATAATGAGGCTGATTGGGACATTATACTGTCCCTTTATGGATTCGTTAGTCTAGATACCCTGGTGGCTAGATGTGGAATTGCACAATTCTCTCCCCAGACCAAAAGGTGGAATGTTTCCTGTGACTGGCCCATTTCTTTGGTTGCTATGGCCACAGAGACTGTATGCTGTTGTTAAGGGTTGTTATGCATCAGTTATTCATTATATTTATATCCATAAAAAACAGCCCCCAGCAACATCCACGCTTCTTATTATTAGTGATGAAACATTTCTTCCACTCAGCTAATTAAGAAAGAACAAGAATACAAAATATGAATTAATACAATTAAAAATATATGCAAAGGAACAACAGCACTGACAATATGTTACCTTTTCCCACTAATACTCCCCAGTGTATTTTAAAATTGTTCCTCAAAACGCAAAATGTATTCACGACATCACATAATACATTTGTTCATTATATACTTTAAAACCTTAGGAATAAATCAGAAACATACAGAGAACTCTGTTCTCTGTCTGTATTACTTGGAATTGTGATTTATACATATGCATTTAAACTAGACTTGTACATTCATATTCGCGACAACATGAAAACGAACACGAATGTGGCATTTTCGTAGTTTAAACCGAATAATGATCAAACGATTACGATGGCGGATAAACGTTTGTATACTTGGCTAGCCTATTAGTTAAGAAAAAATCCCTAAATATCTCCTAATTTCCCTGGTCCCTTCCCCCTATACAAGTCACTGCCTCTATCTTAAGTCTTCCGTGGTATAGCAGGGGTTAATACCCGAATCCGTAGGATCGCGCCAGGATTTAAATGTCTGTAAGAGCATCTCTATTGGTCGCCGGCAGGGGGCTCGTCTGGTATCAACCAATGAGGAGCAGTTGCCCTTTAAATATAGAATAAAGAAAAAGAGGGGGTGATGTAAGAAAGGATGCTTTTTTGCTCGCCAGGTAGCTGCACAGGTACTGGGAACATACACGGATCTTTAATGACCATAGTGAAACCTCATTCCTTCTATTTTTGTATTTGGCCCCCCGGGCGCCTGCATTAATAAATACTATAATTCATGTAAATTATTTCTTTAGCCACTGGCTAGATAAGGGTGATTACAGAAGCAGCCAATCCATAATTGTTTTAATAGAATTATATTTTTTATATAAGGGAAAATAGTATATAGAATTTACAAGCAAATCCCAGTATCTGTCACGGAAACACAGGATGAAATTGACAAAATGTCCTGTTATCCGTTTTGCCTAGACCCAATTTATGTTTCAGGGGTTTCATGTTACCCTATCTTATACATTTATTAATACTACTGGCTTTTATGGTTTGAATGTACTGATTTTTGTCCATGTAGTGGTAGGGCTAAGA